>RJWJ010002010.1:0-111883 GCA_004363605.1 Indri indri | reverse complement strand
ACACACACACCCTAACATTCCCTTAATTCTATTCCTTAACTATTTTCCTTCACAATTAAATCCATAGTCAAACTTTAGGAAACCTCTGTCTGTGACCTTGTAAGACTGATATCATATCAGTCTTTTAATTTTCCATTTTCCACTCCCTTGGTAAAGTTGGGGCAATTACGGAAAAAAACATTCAAATAATTGCCTTAACTCTCCCATAGAGAGATGGGAACACACCAACTCACAATTATTGATGCTCTTTAGTTATCAGCTTATAGAAAAGTTCAAAACCAGTGTGAAAAGGCGAAGTGAGAGAGTCCCTTTATCATGAAAGAAAGTATAGGATTTTCAAAATCCTGACTTCATAGAAGTCGAGGACTGACTGTGCTTGCAAATTCGTCATCTTGGTAATTAAGAAGAAAAGTTTGCTTTTTGCCAATAAAGTTTGTTGAAATACAGCTAAAATTTTTCATTCAAACATTGTCTATGACTGCCTTTGTGCTACAATAGCAGAGCTAAGCAGTAGGGACAGAGATCATACACCTTGGAAAGACAAAAATATTTACTCATCTGGGCCTTTAAGAAGTTTTTCGCTGACTCCTGATGGAAGGTATGACTGAGTTCATACTGTATTTACTGACTTTCCATTAAAAGTCATATATATGCATATATACACACACACATATACAGGCATACTTTGTTTCACGGTGCTTAGCTTTATTGCACTTCAGAGATAATGTATTTTTTACAAATTGAAGGTTTGTGGCAACCCTGAGTTAAGCAAGTTTATTAGTGCCATTTTTCTAACAGCATATGCTCACTTCCTGTCTCTTGTATCACATTTTGGTAATTCTTGCAATATTTCAAATGTTTGCATTGTTATTATATGTGTTATAGTGATCTGTGACCAGTGACCTTTATTGTTACTATTGTAATTGTTTTGGGGCACACCAAGAACCACACCCATAGAAGATTGCCAACTTAAGTCAATAGATGTGTGTGTTCTGATTGCTCCACTCACAAGCTGTTGCCCCTGTTCCCCCATCTCTCTTCCTCTCCTTGGGCCTCTCTATTTCCTGAGACACAACAGTATTGAAATTAGGCCAATTAATAACCTTACAATGGCCTCTAAGTGTTAAAAGGAAGAGTCATGCATCTCTCACTTTAAATCAAAAGCTAGGAATGATTTATCTCAGCAAGGAAGGCATGTCAACAGCCCAGATAAGCCAAAAGCTAGGCCACTTGTGCCAAACAGTTAGCCAAGTCGTGAATGCAAAGGAAAAGTTCTGGAAAGAAATTAAAAGTGCTACTCAAGAGAACACATAAATGATAAGAAAGTGAAACAGCCTTATTGCTGATATGGAGAAAGTTTTAGTGGTCACAATAGAAGATCAAACTAGCCACAACGTTACCTTAACCAAAAGGCTAATCCAGAGCAAGGTCCTAACTCTCTTTAAATCTACAAAGGCTGAGAGAAGTGAGGAAGCTGCAGAAGAAAAGTTAGATGCTAACAGATGTTGGTTCATGAGGCTTACAGAAAGAAGCCATCTCCATAATATAAAAGTGCAAGGCGAAGCAGCAAGTGCTGATGTAGAAGGTGCAGCAAGTTATCTAAAAGATCCAGCTAAGGTAACTCAAGGTGGCTACACTAAATGGCACATTTCCCATGTAGATGAAATAGCCTTATATTAGAAGAAGATGCCATCTAGGACTTTCACAACTAGAGAAGAGAAATCAATGCCTAGCTTCAAAGCTTCAAGAGACAAGCTGACTCTTTTGTTAGGGGCAATTCAGCCAGTGACTTTCAATGGAAGCTGATGCTCATTTATCATTCTGAAAATCCAAGGGCCCTTAAGAATTATGCTAAATCTACTCTGCCTGTGCTCAGGAATGGAACAACAAAGTCTGAATGATAGCACATCTGTTTACAGCACAGTTTACTGAATGTTTTAAGCTGACTGTTAAAACCTACTGCTCAGAAAGATTCCTTTCAAAATATTACTGTTTGTTGACAATGCACCTGGTCACCCAAGGGCTCTGATGGAAATCTACAAGGAGATTAATGTTGTTTTCATGACTGCGAACGCAATATCCATTCTGAAGCCCATGGGTCAAGGAGTAATTCTGACATTCAAGTCTTATTGTTTAACAAATACATTTCATAAGGCTATAGCTGCCTTACACAGTGATTCCTCTGATGGATCTGGGCAAAGTAAGTTGAAAACCTTCTGGAAAGGATTTACCCTTTTAGATGCCATTAAGAATATTCCTGCTTCAAGGGAGGACGTCAAAATATGAACATTAGGAGGAATTTGTAAGAAGCTGATTTCAATCTTCATAGATGACTTCAAGGGGTTTGGGACTTCAGTGAAGGATGCAATTTCACATGTGGTAGAAGTAGAAAGAGAACTACAATGAGAAGTGGAATCCGAAAATGTAACTAAATTGCTGCAACTCATGAGCAAACTTTAATGGATGAGTTGCTTTTTATGGATGAGCAAAGAAAGTGGTTTGCTGAGATGAAATCTCCTCCTGGTGCAGATGCTGTGAACATTGTTGAAGTGACAAGATTTATATTAAATTAGTTGATAAAGCAGTGGCAGGGTTTGAGAGGAGTGACACCAATTTTGAAAGAAGTTCTATTGGGGGTAAAACCCTATCAGACACATGCTACAGAGAAATATTTTGTAAAAGGAAAAGTCAATTGTGCAGCAAACTTCGTTGTTGTCTTATTTTAAGAAATTGCTACAGCAATACCACCCTTCAGCAACCACTACCCTGATCAGTCAGCAGCCATCGACATTGAGGCAAGAACCTCCACCAGCAACAACACTATGACTTTCTGAAGGCTCAGATTATTGTTAGCATTGTTAGAAATAAAGTGTAATTAAAGTATGTACATTGCTTATTTAGACATCATGCTATTGCACATTAATAGACTACAGTATAGTATAAACATAATTTTTAAATGCACTGGGAAACCAAAACATTTATGTGACTCTCTTTATTGCATTATTCACTTTATTGGAGTGGTCTGGAATGGAACCTGCAATATTTCTGAAGTATGCCTATATATATATATATGTATGTGTGTGTGTGTGTGTGTGTGTGTGTGTGTGTGTGTGTGTGTCTCCCCACAGGTCCCACACAGAACAGAATATGAAAGGTACTTAGTGACAGTTTATACCTGCTACTTACTGGCTTATTACTATTCATAAATATATAATCATACAATTTAGTTAATATTTATGTTAAAAGTTCAGAAAATAGTAATTTAGTTTTCTTAGTAATGCAAATGACCATAATATAAAGTTGCCCAGGCAACTTTTTTTTTCTGAAGATAAAAACCATCAAGCTTTTTGTTTAATAATTCTCCCAGGATAGATTTCCAAGCATGTAAATGAAATGTTTGTACTGTTTGTAAGTACTGAAAGAGAACAGTATTATGGTGCCTGTCATTTTCATTGAACAAAGTAAGAAAGACCCTTGTGGTGTTGGGAAGGAAGTTGGTGCAATTAAAGCACTTTTTGCAACCTGAGGAAGACTAGTGGAAGAGCAGCTGAGAAAAAAACTCCAGAGTAAAATTTTGTCCAGGCTGGAGATTACACCCATCTAAGACAAGTGTTTCAAGTTATTTTGCAGGACAACTTCTCATTCTTATATTCTTAATTTATTGTTTTACATTATGTTATATTAATTTCATATTATAATATAATTTAACTTTTTATTATATTACTTTATATTATACATATAATTCTTAATTGAAACCATTTTCTCAGTTGGATGGCATGTATCTTCAAGTAGCTTTTTCAAGAAACTTTTGTGGGTGACATTTTCTGAGCTCCTGCATATTTAAGTATGTCTGCTTTCATTCATAAAAAATTTATAATCTAACCCTATATAATAATGTGAGGTCACAGCCTTTTCTTCTCAGAAATCAGTAGATATTGTTCTATTGGATTTTGCCATTTAGTTCTACAAAGAAATATAAGGCTAGCCTGATTTTAGCACATAAAGGACAAAACAAAACTGTAGACTCGGTGACTTTTCAGTTTTCTTTCAAACTTTTGCACTATTCTTCCCCAAGAACATTTAAAATTATTTAGTCATTTCCACCTCTCTGACCTGAACATCTAACGTCTCTCTCATCTGTTTGATTTTTTTCACCTTTGTTTAGCTTTGGGAAGAGCTTACCATGTTTGTCTTCCACATTACTGATATATTAATAATTTCTAAATGTCAATCCTTTCTGCTGGATCTGTACATTTAATTTAACTACTGGATTTTAAATTTTCATTATTTCCTCTATTATCCTTTTTGTCTTGGCTTTTTCGCTTTAGATGGTTATTTTCATATGGATTTCTGATTCTGTTTCATAATAACAATATCTTCTGAAACTCTACTGAGGCAGCTAGTCAATTTTCCTACAAAATTGTCCTACTTCCCTTTTGAGTCTTCAGGAATTTTTTTTTTAATCTCCATTTCTTTATAAAATTTTAGAGATTCATTGTTGAATTTTTTTTAATAAATTCTAATAATGGGAGATTTATACAGCAAAGGTGTTGAAAACAGCCAAGAGTATACAGCTTAGGTATCACAGTCCCTAGCCAATTTTCAGAATCTATCGGATTTTTATATGGTTTGGTTTTGTAGGATTAAAATATGATTTTCTTCTTTGAACAATCCCAGTTCCTACTTCTGTCTCTGGAAATGAAACTTCGTATTTGGAGGCACCATTCCTCTGTCTCCATCAAAACGGCCCACCAGCCCCTTCCATGTGACAGCAAAATTTTTGCTATGAATAAATACAGGAAAAAGGAGATACAGGGAAAGGCCAAGAACAGAGCAGGTGAATAACACTTTGATGTGTTAAGACAACAACAATAATAGTAATGACAGTGGCTATGCCTATAAAAATTGAATAGCTTAATAGTCTCTTTCTCCTAATTTGCTCCTCATTATTTCTAGCTTGGATTTACTATCGACAAATGGATAGAGATAGAGGGACATTAATGGGAGTGGCAGTGGAGGTAGGGGTTGGAGACAGCACTATGGAGGACTCAAAAGCAGCAGACATGCAATAGAAAGGTCCTGATCCTTTGAGATGTTTCTAAACTGATGACAAAAGACAGATGGGGGCACCAGTGGGGATCTTTCTCTTTACTTTCTCTCTCACTAGCTTGTTGTATTTTTTAATGAAATAGCACTAATGATCCATTAACTAAGATTTTCAATCCCAAAATATTAGCCTAAAATTAATGTTAAAAATAGTATAATATATAATAACATTGTATTATGTTCATAGATTTCAGTGTTTCATGATGTCATTATTTTCATTTTCTATGTCTTTTTGGCATTTTATTTTATTTTTTACTTTTTATTGCTATATCATGGCTGTATATACTTTTGGGGTACACGTGATATTTTGATACATGTATACAATGCATAATGATAAAGTCAGAGTAATTGAGATATCTATCACCTAAAACATTTATCTTTTTCTGTGTTGGGAACATTCTCTTCTAGGTATTTTAAAATATATAGTAAATTATGACTAACCATAATTAGACATTTATGATCGGCTAAGTTAGATGTACTTATTCAGGTGCCATTTATTGGGGAAAACTTCATAAATCTGCTTCCTCTGGCAACTTCTCTTCTGTGTTTCTCAGCTGAATGAAGGTGCTAGGTCCTGCCTGGCACCTGTTACCATGCTGGTCTACTCAGAGTCCTTCCTTATTGCACAGCACCCCTGTGAGAACAAGCCTTCAGTATGAAATGATCTTTACATGGCTCTAGTAGGATTGGTTCTTGGTGTCCAATGGTCTAGAATATGACCATGTTGAGGATGTTAACTTCAAATATCCAAACTCCATGCTCCTCTACTCTGATATATAAGCTTGCTTTATCCTTCCAGGGGCTTTGTTTTGCCCATCGTCTACTCATAGTACTCGCTCTAGGTAGGGATAATAATTGCAAACCCATTTCAGAATACTTTGGCTTCTTAACTCATTGTTGCAGCTGGCTCTTATGTAGTCTGCTTAGATTTGTGAACATGTTGTAGCTCCTCTTGGCCTGAGTCAATATTCGTCTAATTTCTGTAGTCTCATTATTCTCACTCTACTACTCTTAAATATCCATTTCCCTGTCTCCCTTTCCATCTTTTTTTCCCCTTAGGTCCAGATCATTTTCTTATAATCGTTTTATGTCTGATTTCCCCCCAAATTTGGGATCTGTTATCTTTTCTTTTTTCTTTTCTCCTCACTTGTACATATAGTATTTGTGCAGTCATTTCTATTGTAACCAATTTTGTTAATACCTGCCAGATTTGACCTGCCCTGTCCCTGGTGCCCTGACTGGCTTTGTTCAACATGGAATCCTTGGGGGCTTTAGAGTCTACTACAGGAGAACACCACCATTAAATATTAATGTGAGCATACGGCATAAATCAAACTGCTGGACATTTTCACATTCTGCTGTATATTTTAGCAAATATAAAATGTTAACTATTTTAAAGCTTGCTCATTTTGTGATATTTAGGGCCTTAACAGCATTTAAGCCCAATGTAGTAGTCAGCATTTTCAAAGTCATTAGAGGTTTGTTCGAAAGGCAGAGAAACAATTTGATTAGTCATGGTTCAAAGATATTCCTGTCCCTGAACCAGCTCTCAAATCCTTTTGCCTTATTATAGCAACTGATTTAATTCTTTGTACAACACTGTCCATTAGCATAGCACATTTTATCAGTCATCTCAAATAGTTTTTAGACCAACAAATATCTCAAGTATTTTCTATAAATGAGAAGTCCAAAGAAGAATCAAACAGGGATTCCTTACAGAGAAACAGTAACCATGAGCAGATGAGGAAAAGACATAAGAATTATTATAAGGTCAAAGCTCATGGTATTGGCCAAATATCAAGCTGCCCATAAGAAGTATAGCTCAAGCCACAAGAGAAAATCACATATGTAATTTTAAATTTTCTAGTAGCCATATTTAAAAAATAAAAAACAAAAGCAGGTGAGATTAACTTTAATAATGTATTTTATTTAACCCCAATATATCCAAACTCTTAACCTTCCATTATTAAATCATCTCTCTGTGTGTGTCTGTGTGTGCTAAGAATTCAAGATCTGGTGAGTATCTTACACTTATAGAATATTTTAATCTGGACTAGTGATATTTTAAGTGATCAATAGCCAGATAGGCCTGGTGGTCACCACAGTGGACAGTGCAGGTCTAGATTTTTATGTTATCATCACACCTTAAGAAAAAATGTTTTAGAGAAAAAAAACGAATAATGATAAGTACACGAGGTAAGGCATATGCTAACTAAATTTAGCCATTTCACAATGTGTACATATTTCAAAACAACATGTTGTACATGAGATGGATATATTTTTTATTTGTCAATTAAAAATTTTTTAAATGACATAAAAATAAATAATGTGAGACACAACAATAAATTATTTTCTCTTACCTACACAAATCTTCTTTTATGTGAAGGGAAATCAATTCCTTAGGAATATGAAAAGAAAGTATGCTCTCTGACATCTGCTCCCGGATTCGCATCCACTTATTGTCAGACGTGGGAAATCTATATAACTTACACACCGGGTTCTTTAACACTGGAAAGAAAGAAAAAAATAAAATGGCAATAGTTAAATTAGAAGCAAACGCACATCAGGTGAAGCTCCATTAACAAACTCATTAATCAAGGTGGCATTCTAATTATTTATCTGATCAAAAATTTGGTTTTTATTAGAATCTACTAGTGTATTTGAATTTTTAAGAATTTTATTTTTACATCTTATTTTTTTCAGTACCTTCTGGGAGAGAAAGCCTTTGTTAAATTAAAAAGAATTATACATTGAACTGCAATTTGTGTGGCTACTATGTTTTTCCGACTTACTACCTATTGATTCTTTGCTCTTCTGAAGTTTTTATAAAGCATATGTGTCTATAAATATGGATAAAAATAAGCATATATGCATAATATATACTCTGAACAAATATATTTCTGAATTTCTTCTGATCACTTTTAGCCAACTTTACTTACTTATATAGTAGGTGACAAACTAACACGTTATTTCAGACGTTGCAAAAGCTCACACTCACACCACACTTCCAAGCCATCTATTTCAGGTCAGAATTTTATTTCCACTGCTGCTAGGCAGTGAATGCCTTTGTTACGCTAATATACCAAAGTTTTATGGGCAATAAAATATCAAGTCAATCACCTGTCAAAAACCTATGATTAGTTGGTGCCAGTTTACCAATAAGGCTGATTAAAAACCACAGTTGTTAGTGAAGCGGACGCAAGGCTTTAGATAATACTGAGCATGGTATGTGGGCCAGGTCTTCTCGATGTGCAGGGAAAAATGCCTTTCAAACGTGCAGGGTCTATAAGACCACCATATCTCAGTCACTGCTTGGGTAAACATATAATATCTTTCTGAACATTGAAATGAGAATCTATTCATCCATACCTCTTCAATCATCCATTCTCAAAGATAAACTCTGGATATTATCATTATCAAAATTGGTACCATACTGGTACCAATTTGAAACCTTGTTTTCAAACATACTATTCTTCAATCAGCACGTTCAAATCTTCCAGTACACTTACATCCCCCCTGCCAAGAAATAGAACCTTTTCAACAGCACCAATGAAAGCCAAAAGAAAGTAGACTATTTCCAGTATGTTGAGAGAAATATTGTATTTTAAAATCTAGAATTGCATGCCCCAGAAGATTATTCTTCAAATATAAGCATGATCTTTAAGCTTTGTCACTTAGATTATATCAAAGGTATAAACATAGAGTTTATTACATTTATTTTCTTTAATCTGAAATATAAGAACTCAGCCAGTCAATGAAAGAAAATATGAGATTTCATTCACTTTTAAAGTGACAATGTTTCAAAGATACAAGAATTTTACTACTACCTCTATTATCATATCTCTATTGTAGGAAAAATTTTTAATGTATATATTGAATTCGGTACATTGTCCATACACCAAATATGGGATCTCATGAATTCTAAAGTATTTAAAACGATTAGGAATGTGCATGTATCATCTTATGGTAAGACAGAATCCCAATCTCTGAAATGTTCGAATTGTTTCTTAGTTACATATGCAAATATTCAATTACTTGGTTTATCTATACTCAGTATATGTGCTGCTTTTCAGTTTCTTTTTGTTCCCCAAGATTATACAGAATCTTTGTTTCTCCCAAAGCATAGTTAAAAATCCTTGGATTTTTCTTGCTCTTATACATCAATAATTATATTTTAGAAAAGTTGTATTTTGAATTATGCCACAACATATAATTCTTCATTTTCTCTGTTGATCCCAAAACAAGTCCTTCAACTTTTGATTTTATTATTTTCATTTTAATGCTCTTCAATGTGTTCTAAATACAAACCTTTGTTATAATAGCTCAAGCAGAAATCAAGGGTGGTTTGATTAATAAGCTCCAGAATACTCTTCTGACCATCAGGTACACATCATCTAAGGACTCTATAGGAATGCTACTATTTTTAAAGGAAACACTTGGGGCAAATAATTTAAAAATCAGGCAACTTGATAATACAAAGAAAAAATTCCCAATAATGTCTCCTATCTAACTTTTATGTTATTGGTTCTGATCTTTTGAGCCTCTTAAGTCTCCAAACATTAATGTTAAATTGCATATATAATATTATATTTATCAGGATCTCAATACAGATATAGGCAGGATCCGCTTTGCAACCCAATTTGATCCAGCAGCACTGCTTATTGAACACCTATTATGTCTTAAGCAAGAACACTTACTGTGTATCATAAATACAGCACAATGGAGCATGATTTTAAAAATGAAGAAATATGGTCTGAACTTTAACTACCCTGCAAATTTGTCGTACTGGTTAGAGAAAAGACAAGATAAGATGTTTTCAACTCAAAATTCTTGCTGGGCTGATGGTGGGGAGGTTCTGTTATCCTCACATAAAAGAAGGGCATGGTACTCATGTATCAAATATTGAACAATGGATCACAAAACATAAATGCTTTGGTCGATTTTTAAAAAATGCTTTTTTCCCTATAGCAGAGATACACGCTCTGCTCACACACACTCCAGCTGTGTAAATGAGCAGATGACTGTGTAAATGGCTTTCAATTCTGGCTCTCCACTGTTGCCAAGTGTTTATTCAGGTAGGAGATGCTTTTCTGACCATACAATAGACTTCTACCAATAACAGTAACTATGAAACACCCATAATAAGTTCCTTTTTAAGAAAGCGCTGTGTGTATACACATGCTCATTTTTTCACTGCTTTTGCCGAAACAATTGCTAAAAATATCATGTGACATATTCTATCAAGAGAAAAGTAGCTGAAATATTTTGGACCACATCATGGTATTGTGATGACTTAATAAGGATAAAGTTCTAAATTTGTCCAGATACATCCCCCCAGATACATTTGATTGATACATCCCCCTTGAGGTTCACCCCCTGAGAAGAACACAAGAAAGTAAACGACAGACTTTTTTCTTCCCTTTGAAATTGCAGCACAACTCAAAGTTCTACATTGTTTCTCCCAGACTCTGTAACAGGGACCTTTAACAAGGTAGCATGCCACCTGCTTTTTCATGGGATTCAGCAATTGTGAAAGCCAAGCTGCTGCAATTCTGAATTATCCAAAGTAAGGATGCCAAGGAAATGTTCAACAAAGCCAACACAGATAAAATATAAAAAAGACTGCTGTTTAAGCAACCTGGGGCAGAAAAGACAAAACAGAGAGATATCATAGTGATGGTTTTCTTTTATGTTTCTGTAAACAAAGGTGTACTAAGGATATCAGTGGGTTGATTGGACAAGGAATTTTAGAAATATGGATTCAGAGTCCAGGGGACAATCAAAAAGCTCAGACAGCTTATTTTATATATTTCTTCAGAGGAACTAATCCTTGATTATCTTCACACACACACTTTCTTGTTTTCACAATGTGGTAGAAACATGTTTAAAGGAATCTGACTTCATTGGCTTCAGGCCTTACAAAATCATTATTTTAATATACTGCAGATTATCGCAGAGTATCCATTCATTCTGTAGTTTTCATTATGAAGTCATTTAATTGTCTTATTATTCAGCTGAATGTACCTATATTGCCTGTTCTTCAAATGCTACAGTATATTTACTAAGAATAAGTCTTTGTAATCCAATAAGATACTGACATACCCTCATTTGTATTTGAAAATATCTTAGATTTACATACCTAATAAATGTAAATTAGCTCTTTTAAGATCGGACAAGACCTGAAAAACCTAAACAGAGATCACAGAAACACTATCATGAGCATGGCTACAGAAAAGAGAGGGTAAGAAAAACACGAGGGGGAGTTCAGAAAATACAGCAAAGAGATATCCTTAATCCAGTCAAACCTACAAACTCTTGGCCTTCCATCTGAAAATTAAGGCCAAGATAAGAAAAACTGTAACAGATGTCATTATAAAGCATAAAAGTAATATTTGTCTCCAATTGGTGACAGTTGGTGGATATACTCTGTAGAATGTGGATTTTAGATTTGGGGCAGTCAGAAAAAGGATCTGCTTTAACTCTGTCCATTCTGTTTCTGTCAAGTATAGGATACAACCAGAAAAGCTAGAAGCTGGCTCACATTTCATGTTGAGCAACCTGGGAATACCTATAGTCCACTGTACTCAAGTTGTTTCTTGCCAATATTCCTCTGCTCGAGAACTTCCCTGTGCCTCACAGAAAGTCCCCTCTTTCCTAACTACATACAATCATCCTCTCAACTGAGCTCAGCTATCACCTCCTCCAGAAAGCCTTCCTTAGCCTCCATCGCCTTGCTCCATGAAGAGAACAGGCATGTCAGCAACAACTATGTAAATTAAGAGGGGAAAAGGCAAGAGGAAAGGACATAATTAAAAGCCTCGCCTCAAGGAAGACCACAGACATCAGAATGAGAGATTAACCATAGTTGAATAACCATAGTCGAAAGACCTCCTTACATTCTTCCACAAAACGTTAAATTTTTGACCATTTCATCTCCTTGTCTTTATCATTTTTTCTTCTAGTTTAACTGGGCTGGACAGGGGAGGACATAAATGGACTTATGATATGAAAACAGTTGAAATATTTGAAGGCGTCTAAGAGGTGGTTCCATTGATTATTAGACAGTAAAATTCACTATTCCATTTGAAGCTGCTTAACATCCTAAATATGTGAGCACACAGTAATGAAAATATATAGAAATTCCAAAACCGCAAGGTAGATGGATCATATCACATTTGTTAAAACAGCAAAGGACAAATATATCCAGTGAGGAAGTAAAAAGGATCAAGGGCCAATATTATAAGCCGAAATGAGTGCAAATTTTATATAGCAGAGAGTTATAAACACAAGGGGAAAATCTATTTAAGTTATACGGAGAAAAGATCTCTTTGTTAACACGAAATGATTATCATCTGACATTTAACAAAGTAGTGGATTTAGTACCACACGGGTTAAAAAAAAGGGGAAAACTATGGATTTGTTTTTTGGCTGGAATTGATCAGGACTCAGAACGACTATAAAGAGAAATGATTTTGACAGTCTCCTAAAATATGTTGAATCATGCATTGCTTTGGATGGGGGTGGTAAAGAGGAGAAAGTTATCTCAATATTTAGCTCAGTTGTGTGGTATTGTGAGAGGCAATTAAAATCTATGGTGCTATATAAGGCAGAAAAAAATTTTTCAGTGAGAATTTGGTAGTAATTTTTAAGGAAAGTCAATACGTTCTTTTATCCAAACCTAAATAATTAAATCTGACCATCTTTCTCATGCAAAGAATAACAATGCAATTTTCTGTTTCCTGAAGCATAAAGTCCAATTAGATGCACCTGTTGTCTGCCATTTGACAAGCATAATTGTATTCCAACATGAGAGATCCTCAGTGTGTTCAGGAGTAAGGAAGGCAGCGCCACTCTGAGCCATCTCTGCACCTGCGCTCCGGCCTCCTGAGCTCCAGGCTGCTCCAGGCACCTTCTGCTCCCAGGATGTGTTTATGCTGCACATCAGCAGAGAGATGCCTGGCTGGCTGATGACCATGCCCACCCCAAGGTCAGGTTAGCTCTGGACATTTTATTTTTTAAGAGGGTGCCAGTGATTGGATTACATCTACATCTAGACTTCAAATCCCTCAATTTTTAGAGCCTGTTTCCCATGAGATTTAAGAAAGAAAAACCCCAGTTTTTTTCTCTGTGTCTCTGTGTGTTTGTGCTTAAGCTTAGGGAATGACCCTTTATCTAAAGGGTCACGTGGGGGGGATGGGCTGTCTTGTCTGGTTCTCCTGAAATCTCAGGCACACTGATAGCAGGGCTGAACACTTCTATTCCTTAATAATGAAAAATTTTTATTTTACCAATAAATTATTGGCCAAGTTCTAAATGAGGGGAGATTTTTATTAGATTAACAGGAAAGAAGCATGCTAAATAATGTGGAATTCACTTTATAAGATTTAAGGGTTCAGTGCTTGTTAAAATAAAATGTGTACTGTGAATAGAAAAAAAGAAAAGCAATGTTCCTTCTTCTTAAGTAGCTTACAATCCAGCATATTCTGCAAAGTAAAAATAGTACATGGTTTAACCCTATTTTGGGTAAAAGAATCAAAGCTAAGGCGGCCTATTTTGAGAAAAGGTATGCCTCATCTGTGAAATAAGAAGTACAAACACCACTAAGTTCTTCAAATAGGGCGAACTGCACATGTTTATGACTGATAGCACAGTCCCCTCATCTGTGTTTAGACTCCAGCTCTCACAGTCATGGAAATCACTGCTGTCAGATGCACCCTCTCTGAATGGGAAAGTGAATTAATATTAATACGTTAATATGCAGCATGAGAGTGCTCTGCAGAGAATATAAAGGATAATTTCATGACTCAAGAAGTATAGAATGCAACAAAAGAAAATGCTCTATCAGATCTAATGCTTGCTGACGGGGAAACTCACTCAAAATGGGACAATAATAGGACATGTTGTGACAGGGCCCATTAGGTCCTTAGGGCATGGTAATATAAGGGTCCATGGACTGAAGTACTCTGTAGAATGATAATTTTACCAAAAAAATTGGGAGAATTGAGAACTCTAGAGACAATTGTCTTAACAAAAATTTTAAAAGTTTTCTCTCTGGTCAGGGTTTTTAATAGTAAGGGATAACTCCTGAGAAAGGAAAGTGTCAATGACAAACACTTTACATGTGAGACTGATTAAAATGAATATGTTCATGAAATGTTTCTAAAAAGAAGGGAAACATAGCAAAAGCTAGACTATGGGCTGGGCGCGGTGGCTCACGCCTGTAATCCTAGCACTCTGGGAGGCCGAGGCGGGCGGATCATTTGAGCTCAGGAGTTCCAGACCAGCCTGAGCAAGAGCGAGACCCCGTCTCTACTAAAAAAATAGAAAGAAATTAGCTGGACAACTAAAAAAAAACATATATATATATAAAATTAGCCGGGCATGGTGGCACATGCCTGTAGTCCCAGCTACTCGGGAGGCTGAGGCAGGAGGATTGCTTGAACCCAGGAGTTTGAGGTTGCTGTGAGCTAGGCTGACGCCACGGCATTCACTCTAGCCAGGGCAACAAAGTGAGACTCTGTCTCAAAAAAAAAAAAAAAAGCTAGACTATGCTACGTCAACTTCAAACATTTGAAAGCCAAAAAGAAGTCAAAAGCTATTCGGATTAATCTAATCATTTTAAAAGAAATGGCATGCCAAAAAGGTGGACTGTCTGTCTGGGTCCCACTGCTGACTGCTGGTTGACACACCTAGGCTTGGACGGAAGTTCTCTGAAAGCCCATCCAGTGCTCTTCTATTGATACCACAGGAGATCGTTTATTACTGTTCAGTTGCAGACGAGGTGCCTCAGTTAATGTGACTTAGCAGGAACACCCAGCTCCATGACCATGTGAGAGACTTGACCATCAACGCTTCTTTACGGTCAAAATTCCCCTATTCCCCCCTCGCTCTCTATATCAAACATCAATAGTTGTAAGCCTTCTTAGTACTATTTTGCTTAAATAAATAAGCAGATAACTAAAGAGGTACCTCTACTGTTTTAACAACTCTATCTTATGAGTTAATAATTAGAAAGTCGAATTAAAAGCTTCACATATCTAATACTTACTGGGTCTTCTAGTGGGCCTTGTTTTCCCACATAGTTAAGGTACTTATATATCTTGTTTAGGAAATTATAAATTCCTCCCACCTCTTCCTCATTTTTTTCCTCTCCTTCCACCCTCAATTCCTCAGACTCCCGACATACATATTCAACATGCAAGGCCATGAAAAGGGTGAGACCTTAGGAGAAAGAGCTTTTTCTTCTCAGTTTTACAATAGATAAGTGAATTACCTGATTTATAAACGAAACCTCTAGAGATGTAAATAGAATAGTGAAGAGCTGATATGAGATATGACATTCTCTCCCACTCACTCAATAAGTGCTTCATAACTCACTCGAGACTGGCAAGTTCCATATAATATATTAATATAAAGACTTGAGAAGAATGCCAATAGCGCCCTTTGCCTACGGATTTTTAAAAAAATACCACATGGGAATATAACGGATTGATTCCAAAGTTGCTGAGTTTAGATAGATAAATAGAACAAAAGATAAGGTACACTCAGGCCAAAGCCATACATATTCTATACCTTTGCAATGCATTTTTATATTTTGAACAGATATATTTTATGAATAGCATTTAGTTGTATTTGTAAAACTTCTTTAAAAATCTGGACTTTATAACATTTGACTTTCACTGTGTCTAATCTTCCTCTAATATAAGGTGACTCAAAGAAATATTTCTGGAAAATATCCTGAGTTTCGTCTGCCACCCTGGACTGTAAATTCTATCGCCCTCCCCCCACCGCCCCCCCGCCCCGTTCCTCATTTTCCTGGACTCGGGACATTTAGAAATATCTTCAGAACTAAGCAAACTATCACCACCAAAAACTACTACCTCCCTGAAAGGAGAAAAGTGGTAATGAATCATCCTTCACCCCATTAAATATATTCAAATTGCAGAACGCTGCTGCTCACATCAATTTAACGTCAGTTGCTCTGTCACCTTACTGCTTACACATGACAATACTCGAGTAGTCTCGAAGGGTTAGTGTGGCTTCCAAGATCACACCTTACAGATTTCATGGCACAGGTACCAGGAGGTACAGATTTATTTCTCAATATGTTCTTTCTGTCTCTTCTTCCTTAAGTAATACATTTGCCTGTTTCGAGAGTAATTCTTTTTCTTTCTCTTTGAAATTTATACTTAACCAAACAGTATCTTAAAACGGCATATTTGTATGTATAAAAAGTTACGAGGTTCACATAAGTGAATCATTAACTATTAAAACTGTAGCATAGATCTGTGGTTCCCAACCCCCAGACCATGGACTGGTACCAGTCTGTGGCCTGTTAGTAATCGGGCGCACAGCAGGAGGGGAGCTGCAGGTGAGCCAGCGAAGCTTCATCTGTATTTACAGCCGCTCCCCATCACCTGCATCACTGCCTGAGGTCCGCCTCCTGTCAGATCAGTGGTGGCATTAGATTCTCATAGGAGCAGAAACCCTACTGTAAACCGTGCATGTGAGGGATCTAGGTTGCAGGCTTCTTATGAAATCTAATGCCTGATGATCTGAGGTGGAGCTGAGGTGGTGATGCTAGTGCTGGGGAGCAGCTGCAAATACAGATAATCCTTAGCAGAGAGGCTTGACTGCACAATAAATGTAATGCACTTGAATCATCCCAAAACCATCTCCCTCCCCCAACCAGTGTCACGGGAAAAATTATCTTCCATGAAACCGTTCCCTGGTGCCAAAAAGGTTGGGCAACACTGATATAGATAATTTTGGTGATAACCTGAGTCAAACTGTATTTAACATGAATTTAGTATCTATCACACTCAAATTTATTTTCCATAAATTGACATTTAGCAAATAGATTATCTGAATATATTAAGGTTTAGTCACCCTTCAGGTGGAAAAAAGATGCAAGGAGGACCCTTTGATAATATTTTAGAAAGTTTAACCATATTAATAACTCATCAAGTACTTACATGCTATATGGCTGATCTAGTTATCTGCATAGACCCTTCAACACTGTTTAATGCACATGCCTCCCAATATTAAATCCTTATAAAAGCAAACAAAAATGCCATGCTGTTTGGTCATAGGTTGAGAAGCAGCTGTTCTTTGGTATAATCCCTCATTCTGTTTAAGTAGAGTTGATTTTTTTTTTTTTTTTGAGACAGAGTCTCACTCCTTTGCCTGGGTTAGAGTGAGTGCCATGGCGTCAGCCTAGTTCACAGCAACCTCAAACTCCTGGGCTCAAGCGATCCTTCTGCCTCAGCCTCCCGAGTAGCTGGGACTACAGGCATGCGCCACCATGCCTAGCTAATTTTTTCTATATATTTTTAATTGTCCAGCTAATTTCTTTCTATTTTTGGTAGAGACGGGGTCTCGCTCTTGCTCAGGCTGGTTTCGAACTCCTGAGCTCAAACAATCCACCCGCCTCGGCCTCTCAGAGTGCTAGGATTACAGGCGTGAGCCACCATGCCCGGCTTGATTTCTTTTTTAAACATGCTTCTCAATTAAATTTTATTTGACTTTTCTGTGTGTATAAATACAGCTTAAGGGGTGCCTTCCCTTCTTTATTCCCTACTATTAGCTGCCTGCTGCAGCTAATTTTTTCCTGCAGGAAAAAACTGCTAATAACTTACGGGTTATGTATGAGTAAGCGTTTGAAGTTCCGTATTATTCATTAATCTGATTGTCATGCTTTCTATGTCACTGCTTAAATGTACAACAGAGCTAGAAAAAATAGTAAGGCATTATACTGAGACATCAACTTGTTGACTAATGTCTTCTTAGTAATAATACCACAGCCCAGTACTTGGGAGCCCTGGAATCAAAACTGAGTTTAAAATCTGGACCCACTATTTACTATGTAGATGACCTTGAACAATTTCCTCATCTACAAAGTGTGGATAATGATAGTACCCTCCTTATAGCACATGTTGGAGGATTGGCTAAAGGGAGTCATGGAAGGCATTTTGAATATTGTCTGCCACTTTAGTAGTCATTATTTACTATTATTAATGGTATATAATTTACATTATCATTAAAAATTAATTATAGAATTTTACATATTCATATTATCACTTTAATTTTAACTATATCATATGTGTCAGTTTTACTCATAAAAACATTTAATGCATGCTTCAGTACCTTGTTGGAACTCAAATATATTACTATGACTAACACAGTACACACATACACACCCAGGAAAGTACGAATGTGATTAAGAATTTCTCCTACTGAATCCGTATATCTAATTGTTTTAACACCTTTATGAGTTATATAATTAGGAAGTCAAACTAAATAAGAGCCTCATATTTCTATTACTTAGTCTGTTTCAGATAATACATAATTCAATAACTAAAAGGAATTTCCAGTCAAGCGTCACTTAGTGAAGGGGATACACTCTGAGAAACGTATCATTAGGCAATTTCGTCATTTGTGCAAACATCATAGAGTGTACTTATGCAAACCTGGATGGTACATCCTATTGTACATCTAGGCTGTATGGTTTAGCTTGCAGGATGGGAAGTTGCTCTGGGTGAGTCAGTGAGTGGTGAGTGACTGTGAGGGCCTGGGGCATTACAGTACACTACGGTAGACTTTATAAACGCTGCACTTAGGCGACACTAAATTTATATTGAAAAATTTTCTTTCTCAACAATAAATTAACCTTAAGCACTGTAACTTTTTTAATTTATAAACTTTTTCATTTTTTAAACTTTTTGACTCTTTTGTCATAACACTTAGCTTAAAACACACCGTACAGCTATACAAAAATATTTTCTTTTTTATATCCATATTCTGCAAGCTTTTTCTGTTTCTAAACTTTTTTTTTTTTTTTAAACTTCTTTGTTAAAAAGACAAAAACATACACATTAGCCTAGGCCTGCAAGGGGTCAGGATCACCAAGCTATCCCTAGGTGAGAGGAAGACTTCAGCCCCATTATAATTTTATGGGACCACTGTCATACATGTGGTTTGTTGTTGACCGAAACGTCATGAAGTGGTGCATGACTGTATTTGGCCATATAGCTGATGTATGTATACCATCTTCCTACAGAATTGTACCTTCTGCCCTCATTCTGCTGCCTCCCAGTGATTTACTAGCTCATTTTCTAAGTTTCACAAATGACACTGTGAGATTTCTGCTAAGGTGCAGCACTGAATTCATAGGAAGTTAAACTTTATTTTCATGTGCAAATAATGTAAATATCCAAAACTGAGTTACATACCTGCATTCAAAAAAGGTAAGTTATCTTTTCTGCTCACACTTTCTGGGGCTGTACATTCACATACCAGTGCACACTAGGAAAGAATTAAAAAATACATATATTTGAAAATAATCAAAATGATAATCTTTTGTTTGTAAAACATGAGGCTATGAACATGGTTTCAAAATACTTTAAACAAAACATTTTTGTAAAAATATTTCCAACCTATCTTTACATGAAGAGCATTTATCCTGTGATTTACTTATATTTATATATAATATGTTTTGTGTTATGTAATTACAGACTACGTTTCAGTCCTAGTTAAAGGCTACTCAGGGAAGAAAGTAAAAGAGGAAAATGATTGTCCCCAACATGCTAGAGATATGTAAATCATATTTGACAAGCTGAATCATTTTGTATTTCTTTCACCTGGGTTATTTCAAATCAATAGAAAGCAAATTATTTTCTAGAGTATAAGTAATGGCGACTTTAAATAAAAGATAAAATATGTTGAAGAAACTAATTACATAGGACAAAAGAATATTTTTGTTTCTAGCAAGACAATATAAACACTTGCTCATAAAGTATGGGGAGCATTTATAAATAAGCTGATCTCTGGAGTTTGTAATTAATTGATTAAGTCCATGACCTTTACAGAACTGATATTCAATGGACAGAAACAGAAAAAAGACATAGAAGAGCACGTTGACATGTTCCTAGTGAATGAGCCTTGATGGCAGAAAATGTCCCAGACAATCCGTCACCAACTGTCGTTACTTTCCCTCAGCTTCCTGTAAAACTAACTGAGAGAGGAAACAAAACTCTTCTGGCCCCAGGAGCTTGACAAGAGAACTATTTTCACATAAGCACACTCTATCATTTGTTTCTTCAAATGAGTTTCCTTCTATCTCTAGCCAAAAACAAAACAAAAATAAACACGGACAGGAGAAGGAAGAGTGCATTTTCAGAGTAAATATATCAGATATAAACAAGTAAATGCAAACAAAACAAAGCCCAGAGCATTTTTTATAATAGCATTTCAATAGATTTAGGGAGTACAAGTGCAGTTTTGTTGCATAAATATATTGTATAGTGGTGAAGCCTCAGCTTTTAGTGTACCCATCGCCCGAAAAGTGTACATTATACCCATTAGGTAATTTCTCATCCCTCACCCTCCTCTCACCCTCCCACCTTTGGAGTCTCCAGTGTCTTCTATTCCACTCTCTATGGCCACCCATACCCATAGCTTAGCTCCCACTTGTAAGTGAGAACATGCAGTATTTTATTTTCCATTCCTAGGTTTCTTCACTTAAGATAATGGTCTCCAGTTTCACCCAAGTTACTGCAGAAGACATTATTTCATTCTTTTTTACAGCTAAGAAAATTCTTTTGGTAAGTAGTTCTAAGGGAAGCAGCCATCCTTTTGTAGATTCTGCACGGCTCTTCTCAGGGGACTCCAAGGGCTCAGACCAAGCTCCCCCAGGTTGCAGCAGAATTGCATGAGCCACTTCTCAACTGCTCTAACTGGTCCCCTTTGAGCATCATGGACACTGAGGTCGCTGTTAATGATGGAATATATACGTTCCTTAAACGTTTTGAAGAGGAAGACAAATCATTCAAAACATTGGTTTAAATGTTACTTTCTGTATTCTTGTAGTCCACTACCTATTCCTCCATCACAACATGCATCAATTAGTAAATTTCTTGATGGGGAACAATGTGCTTTCGTAGTTTCTTTACTGAGGTCCTAGTCCTGAAAGAAAGGTCCAGGTCCTGAGGTCCTGAAAGAATGAATGACTGTAAAGAGCTCTTAAAACCTGATGTTCTTGAATTCATTTTCCTGAATACCAGAAGTCAGAGGTGGTCTCTTCTTTTAATTCACAGCTAGTTTGGAAATGCACTTTCCAAATTACTAAAGTGATGTGCAATGATGCCTGGAAATTTTGAATAACTTGAAATTATTTCTCCTATTTCCAATATTTTCTCTACTTCATTTAGCCTACATAGGGCTGTTAAAATAATTTTTCATAAACATCATATTCATCAGTGTTCTACTCTAGCATGTGTAATGACTACTTATTGTCCAATCAAATCCAGTATTTTCAGACTGGTCTGTAAATCCTATCATAATTTGTCCCTGACATTATTCCACCTAATAATTAGGTATATAGCTATGGGCCATCCTCCTTTCCAAAAGAATATCATCGTTTACAACATAACTTACAGGAATGGTTTAGATTAAGCCTTCTTAGTAAAGACATCCACAAGTCATAGAGATCATGCCATTATTCTCAGACACTGCTTTCTTATAGAGGCAGCCCTGCCTCCTGTAATCAAAGATAACTTTATATTTCTTAACAGAAGGTCTGTATTATCTTACCAAATGCATACAGAAATATGACTTTCACACACTCATATCTTCCAGCCAAACCAGAAGGTAGATATTTACAACAATTTGAATCTAATAGAATTCTTATTCTGCAACTTTATTGTATTTTAAAACCCTAGTATTCAGAATATTTTTAAGAGTTAGAATCATGGCACATAAACAAAAATATCCAATAAATATTTATGAAAATAATTAACATTTTCCTATTTGGACTCAGTAATTATTTTCTTCAATTATAGTAACTTGTATGACCTCTGTGTCTTTATTTAGATTGAACATTTTTTGAAGCCAAGAATCATATTCCTATTTCTTTTGCTTATTTTATTTAATTTTTTACAACCAACTATAGATTCGTTCTCATGCTGTGCCAGATGCTACAGAGAATGTAAAGAGAAAAATGATGTGGAATCTTAAAGAGGCTCAAGCTGTATATACTGTTATTTACTATTATGATGGATATTTGCAGTGTTACTTATGTACTTATATGGTGTGTGCTCTTAACGTAATAACTTCACATTTGTGATTCTGAACAGGAATAGTAAATGTCGTATGCTCTTTGTGTCACACATAGCACCATAAACCTCTTGATTTCAATGAATGCTTAAAAAAAACCCTATCGTTTGATAGTAAGAGCCCAAGGAAACACGAGATATGTAAAACTCTTGGAGCTTAATAATTTTGAATGTCATATCAATTTGCCATGCATTGAGTTAGAAAACTAGCTAAGTTTTAAGAAAAAATGATCATAAAGCTCTGTATGAATCCATCAAAGACCAATACTTGGCAAACTACTTTTATATTTTATTCTTTAAGTTGTGATTCTCAAAGTTTGGTCCAGAGTTCCCTGGAAGACTCTGATAAGTTTGCATCATGCACGGAGCAAAGACAAAACTATTTTCACAATAATACTAAAACATTATTTGTCCTCTTTACTCTCTTTCTCCTATAAGCACCTAGCAGAATTTTCTAGAGGCTATATGACATAATCATTTTATGGCCAATTAAAAGTGTGCTTGCATATCTTCTGTTTTAAACATCCTTGTTTTAATTTCTAATATGATAAATGTCTATGTAGTCCAAATAAGTAAAATCTCTAATACAGTAAATATCAATAGATGAAATTCACATAAATAAAAATTTTGAATATAAAATAGGAGAATTGCTGTGCTTATGTGATCTCATTCAGTCTCATAACTTTAAACCACCACCCAAATACCATCTGATGACTCCCAAATATATAATTCTAGATTGGACATCTCCCCTAAATTACAGATACAAACCTCCAACTGCTTACTTACATCTGTACTTGAATGTCTAAGAAGAATTTGAAACTTAACATCTCAGAATTTTCTCTGTTCCTCTACTTGCTTTTAATAATTTTCTTTATGGCACCAAATGGTAATTCTATTCTTTGGCTGTCCTGTGCACTTAGAGTCTGACACATTTCACTTTCTCCATCAGTATTATCCTATTCCAACTCATCTTCATTTCTAACCTAAATTTGAGCAATGACCTCTGAACCAGGCTCCATTTGTCTGTTCTTACTTCCTTTTGGGCCATCCTCAATACAGAAGCCAAAATGATTCCTCTTAAAACAGATCATTTCACAGCTATCCTCAAAAAGCCCCCATTGGATTTACATTTAGCTCAGAGTCTAATGGCCTACAGCAGAGTACATGGTCTATTTTCCCTGCCCCAAGAACCTCTGTCCGCAACCCCAACTGCTCTCCTCTTTGACTCCTGGGTTTCAGTCACACTGGCCTCCTTGCTGTCCCTTCAACACAAGCATACTGCCATCTCAGAGCCTTTGCTCTTGCCATTCACTCTACATGTAGTCCTTGTTCCTGTCATACATCCACATGTCTCAGTCCCTTATTTCCTGCAAGTTTCAGCATAAATATCACATTATCAGTGAATCTTTCCTTGCCCCTCCAGTATAAATGACCACATGCAGTACTCCCCTATTCCTTTTACCTTATCTTATTTTTTTCTATAGCATAGACCCATCTGATCAATACTATCAATAAATAATACAGGTTAATTTTTTACCTCTTTACTTCCCCTGAAGGCAGCATCTGTATCTATTTGGTTCATTGCTGAATCCCCAGAACCTATTAGAATGCCTAGAACATAGAATGTGTATTGTTTGATAAATGAGTGATGACTATTATATGCCTACAAATATTCTCTATAAAGTAAGTAAGGCTGGTTTTATTACTTTCAGTTTTATATTTGGAAAAAACAAGGGGATGGGACCTTCAGAGACTGGTCATTATCTACCCAAAGACTATACCTTTTCCCTGACCACTGCTGATAAAAGTCCATTGAAAGCTTCAAAGAACAAGGGCAAGATAACCTTAAAAAAATGAATGTCATGAAAATACTAATTAAACTAGGTTCATAGTCAAAAGGAGATGTGTTATGACTTCACTTATCCCATATTTGCCAGTATCATAAGTAAGTAAGGCATTTTCCTTCCTTTTGTAGAAATCACAATCACTTTGATCAACAGCACTATGCCACATTCAACCACAGCATCAAACAAATGAGGGAGACAGGGCAGGAGCTGAACTAAACTCAGCTCCTCCAGAGCCTCACCAAAGGATGCTCCTTATGGTACCCCCCTGCCAAGATGCTGAGGCACCTCTGCTGCAGGCAAAAAACTCCTTAAGGGGACCACTTGGGCTATCTCAGTCAATCCTGTTGGCTGTTACTTACTTGGGTTTTCTCACTTTTCACCTGATTTGATGATTTTGCTTCCTAGTCCTCCTTTCTCTAACAGCATTTTTCTCGACTACTTCAGAGGTTGTTTTTTTAAATTTCTTCCTCTTTCCTTCACAAGCCTACATTCCTCATCATTACATCCTGTCTTTATCTATCGATCCACCAATTGGTACAGCATTACATGCAGCTAAATACTTCCCTTTCTACCAGAGAATTTTGGATTCTACTTCTTTATAGGAAAATTGACTTCATTCATTCATTTTTTGCCTATGTGTCAAACTGTTTTGGGGATAAAAGACAGAACAAAATAGACAAGTCCTTTTGTCCCATGAAGTTTAATTCTAGTGAGGAAAATAGATAATAAGTGAGACAAATAAGTAAAATATATATGACATTGGACAATGACAAATACTCAAGACAAAAATAATGCAGAGAAGGAAGATAGAAAGTTTTCAGGTAGACATTGCAATTTTAGGTGCAGTGGCAAGGGAAGACTTCAGTGAGAAGGTAACGCTTTACATAAAGACCAGAAGGAAATAAGGGAATGAATCACACAATTACCTATACTTCAAAGGCAGATAGAAAAACAAAGTATAAGGACCTTGAGTTGGGAATGCACCTGAAATGTTTAAGGAATCATATAAGGAAGACAACATGGCTAGATTGCAGTGAGCAAAAAAGAGTCATCAGGATGAGGTCAAGGAAATAGCAGGAAGCTAACTCCTGTGAGACCTGGTAAGTTAGGTCACTGAGGGGATTTTTTTTTTTTATTTGAGTTTATACTTTCAGAAAGCTGAGAAACCGTTGGAGCAATGGCCTGTTCTGAGTTACATTTTAATAGGATCATTTGGGTTTCTCTGTTGAGAATAGACTATGATATAGCAGGTACAGTGGGTGATCAGGGAAAGAGGAAGAAAGAAATCAGGGAGACTTTTAAGAGACTACTGTAAAAATCTAGGTCACAGACAATGTTGGTGGCAGAGAAGGGGTCACAAGTTGTTGAATTCTGGATTTATTTCTAAAGTAGAGCAAACAGATTTTTTTTTTTTCTTTTTGACACAGTCTCACTCTGTTGCCCAGGCTAAAGTGCAGTGGCATCATCATAGCTCACTGCAACCTCAAACTCCTGGGCTCAAACACTCCTCCTGCCTTAGCCTCCTGAGTATCTGGGACTACAGGCATGTGCCACCACGCCTGGCTAATTTTTCTATTTTTTGTAGAGATGGGGTCTTGCTTTTGCTCAGGCAAGTCCTGAACTCCTAATGTCAAGCAGTCCTTCACCTCAGCCTCCCAAAGTGTTAGTATTACAGGTGTGAGCCACCGTGCTCAGCCTAGAATTTGCTAACATATTAACTGTGAGTATGAAAGGAAGAAAGGAGTCAAGGATATTCTAAAGCTTAAGAAAGAAAAACTTTTTAGATATCTAATGCAATATTCACACAATGTCTTTAATAGCTTTGTAAAAAGACAATTTCAGTTTTTTTTTCTGTAAGTTTTTCTTTCTACTATTAGGTATGTGATTTTAACACTTTATCTTCTAGTTCTATGTATGTATATATCAAAGTTTGAACCAGTCTAATATAATGAATGACCCTCCAAATAGTCTTCCCTTGATGAGAAAAATGTACTAATAATTTTGTGGAAACAAGTGGGAATTAAGAGTTTATATTTTTATTATACTTTATTCTATGCTCTGAAATTTATATAAGATTCAAAATTAAAATGTAGTTTTTTATATTAAAGGTATTGTTATGGATTGAATTGTGTTCTCCAAAATTCATATGTTCAAGCCCCAACCTTGAATGTGACCATATTTGGAGATAAGGGACTTTATGGAGATAATTAAGGTTAAATGAGCTCACAGAGAGGGGGACCTTAATCCTACAGAGCTGGTAATCTTATAAGAAAAGGAGAAGACCCAGAGCATATGCACAGGCTCTTTTCTCTCTCTTTTTCTCCTTTTCTATGTGCATATACAGGAAAGGCCATCTGCAAGCCAACAAAAGAGCCCTCGCCAGGAACTGAATTGGCTGGTACCTTGATCTGGGACTTCCTATCCTCCAGAACCGTTAGAAAATGAATTCCTGTTGTTTAAGCCACACAGACTATGGTATTTTGTTATGACAGCCCAAGCTGAATAATACAAGTATCATTCTTTTAATATGTGCTTCAGTGTACATGAGAGATAACATGTGGCACTCTCATGGCACGTGACTATAGCTGCTAAGAGAAATTTCATTCATTTCTCCCAACTCATGCAAACCAGTGAGAGGGAGGTTATTTTAGGAATAATCTCTATTTAAAAAAATAAATTAAAAAAATTGAAAATTAAATTAAATAAATAAAAAAGGGGTTGTGGAGGCTTGTCCCGAGAGGGGTGGTGGCCATATTTTAATAATTTTTTTTTTTTAAAAAAGAACCTCTATTTCAGTGACTTTCTCTTTCTATCCATGTTAGTCATTCAGGACTTAAATCATTATTAACAGATTGGGTTAATACACTTTATATGCATTTTGATTTAGCAGATATACAGAAGGGTCCATGCATTTGCAGTTCTAAAAAACACTCTAGATGATTCTGACCACACTATGAAAAACACTGAGATAAAGTTGTTGACACAGTAAATATCATGCATATTGGGCCTTACTATAAATCTCAATCATGAATATCCTTAGGGAATGCCAAGGGAGCATATAGTCACTTTATTAAAAATTTGCAAAAGGTCAAGGTTTACAAAGAATCCAGACAGGGTGGAGCTGATGCTAACAATGTTCGGTGTGTTTACCATTTTAGTTAGCTTATGACTCACACATGGTGTGTTCTGCCATTGCCACCTCCTATTTCTAGAATAGCTTTTTTTTAAGTTCACATTGCTAAGCCAGAAATATTACATAGGACTTTGGTGGGGCATATTCCTAGGTATCATTCTCCGTTTATGAAAATGGCATGATTCAATTCACATTACCTTATAATACACTATAGTGACACAATCTGGAGTGAGGGGTGAGCCAGCTTTGAGGAGAATAGAGAGGCAGCTAGTAATAGAGTCAGAGTCAGGGAAAGGGGGAGCTCTTGGGAAGTGTTCCTGCTCTTGGATTCCTGGTGCATTGCTACAGGCATGATTATCTGTCTATTTCTGCTCTCGTTCCCCAGCTTAGCCTCCAAATTCCTCTTCTTGATCTTGATAAAATTATTCAAGTGGTAGTGACAAAGATGAATCTTATACAGAACTCTAAATAGAATGAAAGCACCCAGGCCCAAGACAGAGGTCTTGAATACACAAAGCCAAAGAGGATCTGTGCCAAAACTTCACCATGTACTCACATTAGCAAACAACCTGAATTAAACTTTGGGCCTCCTTAGAATATCTTCAAAATGTGGGATATGTTTCCAGGGAGGAGTAGAAGAATACAGAAGAACAGGGTTTGGGGCAGCAGAGAAGACCCTAGCCTACTCCGGGGGAAAAAAAATTTTTTTTGTAAAAAAATTCTCCCATGTAGATATTTCCTAAGTACCCAAAATCAAACATGCTCCAAGATAAGAGACATTAAACCAGAAAATAAGTCATAACAGCCTTTATCATTTAAAAATTATTCACTTATAAAAATTTTCCCCTACAATCAGGAACAGGACAAGGATGATCTCTCTCACCATTTCTATTCAATATAGCACTGTAAGTCCGGCCAGAGCAATTACACAAGAAAAAGAAATAAAAGGCATCCAAATAAGAAAAAGAGAAGTGAAATTGTCTCTGTTTGCCGATAACATGACTTTATATGTAAAAAACACTAAAGATCCCACCAAAAAACTGTTAAAACTGATAAGCGAATTCAGTAAAGTTTCAGGGTACAAAATCAACACGCAAAAATCACTAGCATGTCTTTACGCTAACAACAAACTATCTAAAAAAGAAATTAAAAAATCAATCCCATTGACAATAACATTAAAAAAATACTTAGAAGTAAATTTAACCAAGGAGGCGAAAGATCTATAGACTGAAAACTATAAAACATTGATGAAAGAAATTATAGATGATACAAACAAATGGAAAGGTATATGTTTATAGATTAGAGAATTAATAGTGTTAAAATGCCTACACTACCTAATCTAAAGATTCAATGTAATCTGTATCAAAATTCCAATGTCATTTTTCACAGAATTTTTTTAAAAAATCATAAAATGTGAGTGGAACCACAAAAGACTTCCAGTAGCCAAAGCAATCTTGAGCAAAAAAAATAAAGCTGGAAACATCACATTACCTGACTTCAAAATCTATTATTAATGCAAAGCTATAGTAATCAAAACTGCATAGCAATAGTATTAGCACAAAAATAGACACATTGACCAATGGAACAGGACAGAGAGCCAAGTAATAAACCCATGCATATATTGTCAATTGATTTTTGACAAAGGTGTCAAGAACACACAATGGAGAAAGAGCAGTCTCTTGACTAAATGGTATTGGGGAAACTAGACATACACATGCAGAAGAATAAAACTGGATCCTTATCTCACACCACATACAAAAATCAAAATGAATTAAATAAATGTAAGCCCCGAAACTCTAAAACTATTAGAAGAAAACATAAAGGAAATGTTCTGTGACAGTGTTCTAGGCAAAGATTTCTTGGACATGACCCCAGATGCACAGGAACAAAAGTAAAACTAAATAAATGGAATTGTATCATACTAAAAAGCTGCTGTACAGCAAAGTAAACAATAAAGAAACAAACTATGGAATTGGAGAAAATATTTGCAAACCATACATCTGATAAGGGGCCAATGTCCAAAATATATAAGAAACTCAATAGTAAGAAAACAACTCAATCAAAAAATGGGCAAAGGACCTAAATAAACACTTCTCAAAAGACAACATACAGGTGGCCAATAGATATATTAAAAATGCTCATCATCACTGATTATCAGGGAAATGCAAATTAAAACCACAATGAACTATCACCTCACACCTGTTAGAATGGCTATTATCAAAAAGATGAAAGATAACAAGTGCTAGGGTGGTGTGGAATAAAGGGAACCCTTATGCACTGCTGGTGAGAATGTAAATCAATACACCCATTATGGAAAACAGTATGGAGGTTCCTCAGAAAACTAAAACTAGAATTATCATATGACACAGCAAGCCCACTCTGGGTATGTATCCAAAGCAATTGAGAACAATATACTGAAGAAATATCTGCACTCCCCTGCTCATTGCAGCATTATTCACAATAGCTGAGATGTGGAAGCAGCCTAGGTGTCCATCATCAAATGAATGGATTAAAAATGTGATATATATACACAATGGAAAACTATTCAGCCTTAAAGAGGGCAGACATTCTGTCATTTGTTTCTAGACAACATGGATAAACCTGGATGACATTATGCTAAGTGAAATAAGCCAGGCACAGAAAGACAAATACTGCATAATCTCACTTATATGTGGAATCTGAAAAGGTCAGACTCATAGAAGTCAGGAGCAGAATGAGGGTTCCTAGGGGCTGGGGGAGGAAAGTGGATGGGGAAAGGGGAGATGTTGATCAAAGGGTACAAGTTTCAGTTAAACAGGAGGAATAAGTTTTAGTTATCCATTGCACAGAATGGTGACTGTAATAAACAATAGTGTACTGTATATTGCAAAATTTCTACAAGAGTAGATTTTAAATGTTTTCATCACAAAAAAATAAGTACGTGTGGTGATGGATGCATTAATTAAACTGATTTAATCATTCTACAATGTAAACATACAACAAAGCAGCACATTGTACCCCGTAAATATACATAATTTTTATTTGCCTATTAAAAATAACATTCAATGTTTTTAAAATGCTCACTTTTGAAAAGGTAGAAATTATAGTGCATAAGAAAATTCATTTTCCTAAAAGAATCTATTAGCAGTTTTTAAATCTGTCCCATGTGCTTCCATTGCCTCAATAAAATAGGCAATTGCTTTTCTAAGAAAGGAATTAAGACTAATATTTATACTGAGTTTCTCTTTCCTAGGGAAAAGGAACGAAAGAAAGAGAAAATCCTGGACACATATTTATATGCATTGAGCTTTATTCTGGGCTTTAAGAAAGCGGCTTCTCCTCCAGCTGGCATTGTCTGCCCTCCAGAGCTGCTCATTTGCCATGTACTATGTCCTGCTTCTCTCTCAGCAGTTTCATAAGGCACAAAGTTCCCGTTAAATCTGCCCTTCCTCACACAGAAATGAAATCCAAATCAAAATTTCATCTCTTTCCAAAGAGGGTTTGGGGAGTAGAGAATAAGTTATTTTTGGCAATAGCCCTCCCAGAATCTTCTGTGCATCTCAAGCAAGGTTAATTACGGTAGAATGCAACAATGATCAATACCGCTGTTCCAACTGAGAAGAGGCAGTGTCAACAAGAGAGCTGGCAATGAAGAGGAAGGTGCTTCTGAATGGAACACTGCTTTGCATAGTTCCATACAAATGCGCCCTCTGGTTCAGAGGATGAGACGCACACATTGTACTCCAATTCCAGAGATAATTTCTCATTTAACTCTTGAATAATGAGATTTTAAACCCCACAGAGGTGTTGGTGATGCAGGCATCTGGCAAGGCTGATCATCTCTAATTTGTGCAATGAGCTGACCAAGATCCTACCTTTTGTCCCTGCACATCTGTTGTGATGTGGTCGGTTTCCCCATCCTCAATCTCCCCCATCTTCACGACACTGACTTCTATGGTGCCAACCACTTTGCCACCATCTGAAGTTCTGCAATCAGAAATAAAGGAAATGAGATAGTAAGAATCTTCTCTCTCCTCAAAACATGTCCAAAACACATTTGTTTCTGAAAACCCCTGGCACTGCTATTTGCTTCATTTAATTAAACATTTCTGCATGACACACAGCAAAACATGTTAATAGCATCAGTGTTTTTAATTTCAAATGAAAATTAACTACGGATTTGTGAGGTCAGACCATGAACTGTCAAAAAACTACCTCGTGAAGATGAAACCTCCTCAAAGCTCTCAGGAGTAACCTCAAGGTAAAAAACACTGTGTCATGCATCACTTGCAACCATCAAATCTCTATGATCGTGTAACCCACAGACCATCTATACCAACTGCATTAGATATTGCACATGTCTATTGCATAAACTGTGGCTGCATAAAATGGAAAAGAGTACAAACATTCCTATATTCCTTTATGACTGAGCCATTGGCTACAAAATCTGACTTTGTGCTCTTTCCCTAACATTTTTCTAAGAGATTAGGTAAAGACGACTCTCTCCTAGCAAACATAAGCTATGCGTGAAAGCAGACTATAACCAAGAGCTCATTTAGTATAACCCTTTACTTTTTCAGATAAAGAAACTGAGACCCAAAAAGATGAAAAATGTTTTCCAGGGTAACAAAGTGGTAAACCCAGGTTTCTATCTTTTTCGAGTCTTTTGACCACTGACAACTCTTCTATATTTAATGATGATAATAACTTTATTACTAAGATTTTCATCATTATTTTTATGAGCATAAAAATTTTATGATTGGCAATAATAATGAAAGTTAAAAGTAAAATTAAGAACCATCACATTTTAAGATTCTCCAGTCGCCTTTTCTGGGCAAGAAAATCTACAGAATTAATAGTGCCATTACACTATGAAAGCACCGTGACACATAATGATATTTTTCCCCTGAGTCTTATTGTGAAAGTAGGTGGTGAGCTACCCCATAAGTATGATATGTTGCTATAACTTCTATCTAAGCAGAATTGACTGAATAACAGTGGTCATCTGAGAATTCATTTTCTTCATTAGTCATGTTCTTTTATGAAATGTGTTTTTAACTTTAATCTGAATATCAATGATATCTGTCTTTCAATCAAGTCCCTTTAAATGCTGCTATTTTATTATTAGAGGTGTCAGAAAAGAGAAGTATGAAAATTAATATAGTTTACGAAAATGCTAATTAAAATAATTAAGTGAAAAGGAAACCTGATTATGTTACTAGATAAGGTACAAATTAAAACACACTTTTTGAATTATGTTTTTAAGTAAACTGAAATAGGATAATTCTGGTGTTATGTACATAGCTGATGTCATAGTGCAATAAAATGATATACATAGAAAAAAGTGATTTATTGTTATAATATATTAAGATGTCTTATTAAACTATGAAGTAGAATAGTTCTTGGTGATTTTAAAATAAATGGAAATCATAATATTGACTAAATTATTTGAAATTAATATAGAAAACTTAAAGATTCGGCACAAAGAAGATATGTATACAGGTGACAATATGACTGATCTGTAATATTATAGAAAACTATATTAGCTCCAACTCTGGGATTGTTTTAAATAATTCATTATACCATTTTTCCATTTGAATACGACATAACTTGTCAGAGTCATGATGTGGTATATCTCTGTATAATTCTCTAGTACCTAGTAGTTAAATAAAGAATTTAATAAGAACCCTCATTGATACTACTAATAATTTTTCTAGAGATCTGCAGACTTTTTCCTCAAAAAAACTGATTATTTATAAAAAGTAAAGATTTTTTTTTTCTTCTGAAAATTGTTTAGAATTTTTTGCTTGAGCAAACAAGCTAGCTTAATTGCTAGGAATGCAAAACCTATGTATAACATTCTAAATTTTTTCACTGAACTAATCCAAATAATGCACCAAATGGTGTGAAAGAGTAGGGAGATTTTTCATAGCTGTGTAATAAACTGATATATGCCATAATGTTACAAGTGTAAACTCAAGAGTTTGAGTTATCTGCTAGCTGCATGACCTTGGGCAAGTCACTTAACCACATGAAACTTTGTTTTCCTCATTTGTAAAATGGAGATAATAACCTTGTTTTAAGAATTAGATTATGAGAGATGATTAAAGTAAAGTGCTTATCAGCACAGTGCCTTACACAAGATAATTGCTCCCCTCCCCCCAATCGTCCTAGTAGCCATATTGGAGTAAGAGCAGCAGCAGCAAAAACAGAATTGCTATAGTCATAAATGTATTAACTTATATTCAATTTGATTCTCTCTAGAAATTTTACTGAAATAGATATTCAAGTCTACAGTAAAAGATCATTAATATTTCATGGTATATGCATCTCAACAGTGTTTAAATACGCATTGGAAATACAAAGACTTCGTAATAACAGATGATGTTACGAAGCTTACATTTCTAGTACTCCAGAGAACACAAATTTACTAATTACAATGTAAGTGAATCTTTCAAAAATACTAAAGTAGATGAATAAGCAATGCACTATGGGAGCAAACTTCTGAACTATAGCTCTACCCATTCCCTTTATGTAAGTATCTGGCTACTTTTTCAATGATTTTTATGCCTTTTAGTTTTCCCAGTTCTCTTTATCTCCCTGAATAGAATCCAAGCAAGATTCTACTTAGTCCCTGAGTAGAATCCAAGCAAGGAGCTTGCTTAATCTTGTGACACTATAGCATTCTAGTATCAATTTTTCCCCAAAATTATTTTATTTTTTCCCCAAAACTATTTTAGATGAGCAACTCTTTTGAGAACCTTAAAGTCTGTCTCCTTGTCGGAGATTTGTGGGAAACAGAATGGTGAATCGAGGTCATAAACTAAAGAACTGAACCCAAGATGCTCAAAAGCATGGTTCGCCCTGTCATTGAACTTTAAAATGTAGAAGCCAGTTCTTCTTTATTCTGTAACAATTTACCACACAAAGAGTACAGATATCAATGCCTCTCTTCAGTCAGGAGAAACAAATGAAATATCTATTTCATATTCCCAAAGGTCCTTTCAAAAATTGACTTCATAGATATTTAGAAAATAGAAATTCATTTTTAAATGCTTAATTATGCATTCAATTTACCACCCATTAGGTTGTGGAAGCAAGTAATTAATAGCTTAACCATTATTCATCACCAAAATTCCACCGAATTTTATCTAATGGAAATTCATCACATCTGCACCGAAGATACACCGAAGAGAGTTCTGGACTAGGAATCAAGAAAACCAGGCTCTCCTTCCAACTCAGCTACTAACTAGCTATGTGACCAAGCACATATAACTTCAGTTCTCTGTCTCTAACAGCTGTTTCATAGCATCAGCACTCAAATCCCATGCTCTAATCACATCTACGATTCCATCAAAGGCATCATAAGCTATTACAGGTTGACATAGACTCAAGAAAAATCTCAGGCACACTCTAGTGCTTCCTCCTCACTCCACACCTTCCCATCCTACTTTCCCCCAAGACAAACGAAATGCACGGCAAACCTGAGAAGTAACTTAACATTTATAGTCAAACTAAAAAGAAAAAAGGCTAGCTTATCTTATATCATACATTATGTATATTTTATATATATGGCCATTATAGAACTGCATGTTGGTATTTTTATAAGGATACAAATTTTACAGAACCCAAAACAAATGATGTTCGTATCCTTTCCTACCAATCTGTGTGGCAATAAGATGGGGCTGCAGTAATGAATATCTCAATGTACGCAAGAAAAAACAGCTGTGCCATTTCAGACAGTCTATTGCCAGGTCATTACCACTGTTTAATGCAGAGAGCTAAGAGACAAGTAAAAGATGGATAGTTCATGGCCACTGCAGTATTTCAATCACAACATCAAGTTCTTCCCTCTCTCAGCAGATAGACTAATACTTAACCATGCCAACAAGATATAGACGACAAAGAAGGGAGAAATTTCAGCAACACAAATTTACACTCCTTTCTTACCTAGATTTTCAGCATACATAATATATTAGTGATTAAGGTTCTTTAAAATCTGCCTTTAAAATAACTCCCCTAATGTTTCCTAATGAAATATTCAATCCCACATGGCAAAACATACAAATATTTTTAGAAGACTGAAGGAAAAGGAATGTAAAATAGTCTTCTAACGAAGGACAATTTAACGACACCCTTTCTCTAAACCTCTTTCCCACCTATTCTGCCATCCTTAATAGAAGGGGTAGAAAACCACCTCCGGAAATGTTAAACAGCAAAGTATAAATAACTCCTCTATTTTGGAAATGCCACAGAGATACAAGCCAACACATGACTCTGTAAATATCCAAGGAAAAACCATCATTAGCAATGTCAGTCTTTGTGAATATAAAGTAATCCTGGTACTATGCACAGGAATCTTCAGCTGCGAGACATGCCTTGCATTTAAACCATCTAGATATATAACTAGGAGATGAAAATCTCACCCAGACAGGAAAATAAACGAGGGCCATAAGTAAACGAATGTTGTCAGTATGTGAGTGAGTGCACTCTGATGATCTTTCTGGTGAATACAATTATACAGCAATGCTACATTTATTTAGGGCTCACAGAAGTTAGAGTTCTATTTAAGTATGTATAACTAAACACACCTCTATTCTAGCTGAAATTCACAAATGACAGAAGCCATAAAACACTTTCAAACTTATAGTAAAATAAAGCTTTTCAGTAGTTCTTAATATTAATAGTTTATACACACTAAGGTTTAGTGCTCGGTTTTCTGCTCTTTTCTCACAATAAGCTGGCCTTCAGAAATTCTATCCATTATGACAGGATTCAATTATCCTTTTATGAAGATCTACTACAATTCTATATTCCCCACCTGCTCCTGATTTGCTGATCTAGAACTCCAAATTCATTTTATCCTGATCCTAACATTTTACATTCTACAAACTTGAAACCTAATCCTAAATTTTCTCAAGTCTGAACTCACTCATATCAATAGCATGTCACCCTCCAAAAATGAAAACTAAGAATACTCCATCTCTACCCTGGCCTTGTCCTCACCTTCTCATCAGTCACCAAGCCCTACTGATTCTTCCTCCATAATGCCTTTTACATGTGTCCCATCCCAATTAGTTTCACCACTTCTCTTATTTTATACTTGAAGAACCTACTTCCCATCCTTCAGTATCTTTCTCTTCCATTCCATCCATACCCGGTTATCTTCTTAAAGCCCTGTTTTCACTATTTCGTTTTTGTTTCCCTGTTAAAAGTCCTTAGACGTTGCCCAGTTCCTACTCAGAGAGGCAGAACTATATAGCCTATCTTTCAAGGACTTATATATCAGGATCTGTCAAAGTTTGTGGACAGCTCAGTATTTTTTTGTCTCAAACTGATCTACCTCATCATGTGCTGTTAAATAATGAAGTATGGTTTAGGCGAAAGTGCAGTGAACTTTGAGTAACGAAGTCCTTGGTTATGGTGTCAGTTCTCACAGTAAACAGCTATGTGATTGTGAGCAGGCCACTCAGCCTCTATAAAGATGTTCCAGCTATAAAATATAAAGATTGTAAACCATCCTACTTATCTCACAAGATTTATGTGACTAAAAATAAAAGATCTTAGGCTTAAATATAAAAAATGCTTTAGTACATGGAAATGAGTACTTTAGTTATATAGCCTGATCCACAAAGCTTCAAGAGCACATCATGGAAATGTTGACCATCAGTTTTTCAGACTAATTGTCTTTAGAATCCTCTTACTACTAAATACTGTACTGTCCAAATACAATGAATTCCACAAATACAGATGAGTTAAGGCAAATTTTGCCCTCCTCATGACTCTATTCCAAAAATATATAACAAGTTATATTTGGAAACTTGTTTTAATGCTAAATGTGAAATATAAATTATCTTCCTGAATAAAGAAATATCCTGTCAGTAAGATGAGAAAACAAGGTTGACATCTTATAAATGTCTTTGTCAGGATTCTGAAGCAACCAAAATTAGACAAAAATTAATATGACAATATGATCATTGGATTCCAGTTGCAGGAAAGATGGAGCAATCACACTCTACCCTGTTCCACCTGCTAAACAGAGCTATAAAACCTGGACAGAATGCATAGAGCAGCTATTTGAAGACTCTGAAAGTAAATAGCACTAAGCAAATTGGGGAAGAAGATCAGAATCTTAAATACCACTGAACCAGCAGTGAGTTTACCATTTCTTCCCCTCTGGTATGTCCCAACCTAGACTTACTCAAAACTGCCCCAAATCCAGATGTGGGCATTGGTGTAGACAAAGAGTTCTACGAACCCTTCTAGTTCTGGTTCAAGGACCAGGAAAGAGGTCTCCTGATGCTCAGAAGAATAAGAAATCTCTTTTCTTCTCTTCACTCTCTCATGACCCAGCCCCACGTAATCTTTGCGGTGTTGGCAGCAAGCAAAGTGGCAGCAACCAGGGCTCACAGGAGCCTAAAACTATGAGAGGGGGAAGGTTTACTCTCCCATTGGAGAATCTGTGATCCCAGGAGTGTGGGGCAAATATCCTTTATCTTTTATCTCTCTGTTCTCTTGTCACCTGGGCCCAGAAAGAAGGCGGAGTTGCACAGGAGAGTGTGTAAATAAAACCCAAGCTTTCTGTCTAATGGATCTAAAAGGGAAGCCACAGGAAACAGGAAGTGCCTGGGAGATTGTGGAGAAAAAGGAGATCAGAAAGAGAGAATTCTGAATGTTGTTCATGAACTTGTGGGCTCACCCCAAGCTGTGCCTGCATAGATCTGATACTAAAAGCATATCAGAAAATTTGATAAATGATCTACGGACCAGAATACCTTGAAGATCCCAGGCTGTTACCTGGGTGACAAACCTGAGGGACTGGTCTAAGTAACACTACAAAGTGTTTAAAAACATAAGTGAGATAGAAGCCACAAATTTCACAGGACACAAGGTCAACACAAAAATATCTAGCATTGAACAATTAAAAACTGAAATTAAAAAAAAATTTACAGTAGGTCCAAAACAAATAAAATGTTTAGAAATAACTCTAACAAAAATTATCCATAGTCTTGATGCTGAAAACTATAAATGTTAATGAATAAAAACAAAGGAGGCAGAAATAAATAGACACATTTTGATCATGGATTATAAGACACACGTTATAAATATGCCATTTCTTCACAAATTGATCTATAGATATAATGTAATACCAATCAAAATTCCAGTAACATTTTTTGCAGATACTGACAAGCTGATTTGAAAAGTTATAAGAAAAGACAAAGGAACAGAATAGTCAAAACAATTTTGAGAAAGAAAAACAAAAATGGAGGAATTGCACTAACTGATTTTAAGATGTACTGTAAATCTACAGTAATAAAACTATGTGGGCTGGGCACAATGGCTCACACCTGTAATCCTAGTGCCGAGGTGGAAGGATTGCTTGAGGTCAGGGGTTTGAGACCAGCCTGAGAAAGAGTGAGACCCTGTCTCTACTAAAAAATAGAAAAATTAGCGGGGCATCGTGACATGCACCTGTATAGTCCCCAGCTACTCAGGAGGCTGAGGCAAGAGGATCGCTTAAGCCCAGGAATTTGAGGTTGCAGTGAGCTATGATGATGCCATTGCACTCTTGTTGGAGCAACAGAGTGAGACTCTGTCTCAAAAAAAAAAATAGTAAAAAATAAAAAAATAAATAACCTATGTGGCTTTGAGAAAGAATAGACATATTAATAAATGAAATAAAATAAAAAAACAATATAGCCCATCAGTTTTTGACAAAGTTATAGGCAATTCAATAGGGAAAACATAGTCTTTTCAACAAATGGCTTTATAACAATTAGACATTAATTTGTAAAAAAGAAACTCTGCTTAAACTTCACAACTTAAACACAAGTTAACTTAAATTGATTGGTTCATAGTCCTAAATGTAAAACATAAAAATATAAAACTTTTTTAAAAATGAGACAGGAAAAAAAATCTTTGTGAACTGGGCTTAGGTAAAGAGTTCTTAATTATGACATGACAATCATGATCTATAAAAGAAAAATTCAATAAGCTAAACTTCATCAAAATTGACAACTTTTGCTCTGTGAAGGACATTGTTACAAGAATGAAAACACAAGCTACTGACCAAGAGAAAATATTTATTAATACAAATCACATATTGACAAATAACTTGTATCCATTATATATATAAAGAGCTTTCAAAACTCTACAGTGAGAACAACATAATTCATGTGCAAGACGCTTGAACAGACATGTTTCAAAAGAGGATATATGGATGACAAATGACACATGAAAAGATGTTCAACATTATTGGCCATTATATTTTAATGAAAATTAAAACCACTGTGAGATGCCACTCTAACACCTTAGAAGGGGTGACACCTTAGAATGGCTTGATCTTGATAGATTAAGATTGACTGAAGCTCTCATATATTGTTGGAAGGAAAAATAGCTCAGCAGTTTCTTATAAATTTAAACACACACTTACCATATGACCCAGCAATTTTAATCCTAGATATTTACCCTAGACAACCGAAAACTTAGGGTCACATAAAAACCTACACATGAAAATTTTAGCAGATTCATTCATAATCACCAAAAACTGGAAACAACTACAATATGTTTTAATGTAAATGGTTAAAGAAACTGTGGTATATCCATACCATGGGATATTACTCAGCAATAAAAAGAAACTTACAAACTGGTGATACACACAACTTACATGAATTAATTGCAAAGACATTACATGGAATAATGGAGCCAGTTTCAAAAAGTTATATATGGTATGATTCAATTTATTCAATGTCTTTCTTAAAAAAAAAAAAAGCTATTGTGATAAGAACAGATCAGTGGTTGCCAGGAATTAGCATGGATGGAGATCTAAATTATCCATCCAGCAGGGGGGGTTTCTTTGTGGTAATGGAACAGTTCTGTATCTTGATTGTGGTGGTGGTTTCAAGAATTTATACATGCGTTAAAATTCCTAGAATTGTACAACAATAAAAAGTCAATTTTACCCTGTTAATTTACAAAATAGAATAAATGAGAAAGGACACAGCCATTTTTTTTCTGATAATTAAAAGCAAAAAAACCCCAGCAATTTAGTCTAGGAATACAAAAACGATATATTATTCAAAGGTTATTCTCTTACATGTCAACCAAATTGAATTTCTGGCATTTACTTGGGATTCTGGGGTCAAAGTGTGGATTTTATCCCATGCACTATACATTCAAAATATCGAAGGACACCAGAAATTCCACAGAGGAAAGAAAGAAATTCTACCTGAACAATGGGAAACCTGTCATTGCAGATTGATAGAAAATGCTCATTCAGGAGGTACTATAAATTTACCAAGACAAAGACTCCTGTTCATGGTATAAATCAGCTGGTTGTCTACTGTCTAAAATTATCCCATTTAGACCTACAGAATAGAAACTATTGCTACACTTTTTGTCAGGTTAATTTATTTTATTATATTTATTTGCTTGAATTTTTAAATTTTAAGTAAGAGAATGAGAAAGATTGGAGGAAAAGAGTGCTATACATATTAAGCAAAGACTATTGAAAGAAGAAGGAAATAGTAGCAAGAAAGGAATTGTATGAGGTTATACAGGGAGGATGAGGAAACCTGACAATGTAGAAATTTTTTAAAAGCAAAAATATGTACATGTTTAATGCCAGGTGCACACAATCTTGATAGGTAGCTAAGCAAATTTTTTTTTCGGTCCTTCAATAAAAACTTTTTTAAAAAATGTTTTTAAATTTGTTTACTATTTTTGGAGACAGAGTCTTGTTCTGTCACCCAGGCTAGCATGCAGTGGTACAATCATAGCTCAATGTAACCTTGAACTTCTAGGCTCAAGTGATTCTCCTGTCTCAGCCTCCCAAGGAGCTAGGATTATAGGTGCACGCCACCACACTAGCTAATTTTTTTCTTTCTTTCTTTTTTTTTTAGAGATGGGATCTCTCTATGTTGCCAAGGCTGGTCTCAAACTTCTCGCTTCAAATGATCCTCCCACCTAAGCCTCCCAAAGTGCTCGGATTATAGGTGTGAACAACTGCACCTGGCCTCCTTCAACGAAAACTTTTTTTTTTTAACAAAAACTTTTTACACAAATTATTTGCAAATGTCACAAAACCAATCAAAATGGTTTTAGACACTCTGAAAACATTCCATAGATAACAGGTATGGAGAATTGGAGGATCCAATTATTAAATGATCAGTATTACATACTAGTGATGAGATATTTAATATTCAAATTTTGATTTACACATATTTTATCAAAGTTTTTATGCTTTTGGATTTTATGTCAGCTTTTTAATAGTAGGAAACAGTGCAAAGAAATATCTTTAAAAAGCTAGTATTGAAAGGTCAAAGTTATACAGTGTATGAATATAATTTTAGAGTATAATATATTTCAAACCTGTATAGTCAGAAACTCTCTGAGCTTTAAATTACACAGTAAGGCATGTACTCTGAAATTGAGCAATTCTTACTGCCTATATTTTTATGCTTAATTGCATTTGGATTTGTTTTAAATTTTTCTATAACTGAGTTATATAATATCTTATTTTTAAATCATTTTTCTTTATTCTCTTTTAATCTGATGTTTGTGACCAAAACCATTTCCAAAATACATAAAAATCCACAGAAATACAAAAATAAGATCAAAGTTACAAAAAAAAACACAAAACCCTAATTGATTTACAAACATGCATTAAGTAGCTACTTGCACTATTAAGCACTATTCCATGCACAAGGATACAACAGAGAACAAAACAAAAATCCCTGCCTTTATGGAACCTGCATTCTAGTGATGAACAAATAAATGATATGTCGAAATATGGTAAATGCTACGGAGAAAATTAAGCAAGGTGAAAAGATGGATAAGTGCTGGGTTGGGGCTGCTACTTTATATTCAGTGGTTGGGAAAGATCTTTTTTATAAGATGACATTTCAACAAACATCTAAAGTAGTAAGAAAGTGAGCCATACATCTTTCTTGGGGCAAGATCTTTTCAGAAAAAAGCAGATGGTCCAAAATGCTTGAAATGAATCATTGTTCCCATCCTGAAGGAACAGCAAAGACGCCAATGCGGCTAAAGCTAGGCAGATGGGGAAGAGAGGACTATTAGACCCAGTCAGACACATATATATTCCTTTTCTGTTGCTGCATAACAAATCACCATAAACCCAGTGACCTAAACTCTGGACTTATTATCTCACAATTTCTGTAGATCAGAAGTCCAGTAAGAATCCTCTACTCAAGGTCTAACAAGGTTGAAATAGAGATGTAGGCTAGGCTGCATTCTCACATGAAAGCTCTAGGGAAAAATCCACATTCTAGCTCATTCAGGTTGTTGGTGGAACTCACTTCCCTGTGGCTTTCTGACTGAGGTCCCTATTTCCTCACTAGTTATCACCTGGGATAAGGTTTGGTTCCAAGGCCATCCTTCAGTTCTTGCCATGAGACCCTCTCTGTTGGCAGTTCACAACACAGTGGTTTGCTTCTTCGAGGACAACAGGAGAATTTCCATCTCCAGTCTGCTAAGACAGTGTCTTACACACAGTTACTCCAGCCACCTATGTGTAATTACAGGTGGCATATAAGGTAACCTGATGAAGAGAGTGACTATCCCATAGTATTCACAGGTCCTTGCCTGCAGTCAAGGGGAGGGTATTCTACACTGCATGTACGCCAGGGTCTGGGGATCTTACGGAACATCTTAGTGTTCTGCCCACCCCACCACAAGCAGGAGAAGATGTTGAGATAATCTAGAGCTTTTTAGACCACTCTAAGAACTTCGCCTTTTCCTTTGAGAGAGGTAGAATGATCAGTAGAAGATTTGGAATGGACATAAGTTTTAAAACGAGAACTTGGGCTGCAGTGTAGAAAATAAAATGTAGGGGGGCAAAAAGAGGATCATGAAGATGAGTTAGGAGAAATTAGGATAAAGGTGAGATGTGTCAGGTTTTAGTTTTACTTTGAAGGTAGAGCTGATAAGACACTGTGATAAGCTGGGTACAGAGAATACGAGACAGGAATCAGAAACTGTAAGGATGTAGGCCTGAACAATGAGAGGGAAGAATTGTAATTTCCTGAGATGAAGAGACTCTGAGGATAAACAGGATTTTGGGGGGAATGGTGGGCAGTAAGCAGAAATGGGGAACTCAGTTTTGAACATTTTGTGACATTTATTGAATATTCAATTATCTTTTGGTGGTCAAATGTGAGAGCCGAGAGTTCAAGCAGCTGGCCAAGGCTACAGTTACAAATACAGTCACGTATCGCTTAATGACAGGGATATATTTTGAGACATGCATTGTTAAGGCGATTTCGTCATTGTGCAAACATCATACGGTGTACTTACATAAACCTAGGTGATTTAGCCTACTACACACCTGTGCTATATGGTATGGCCTTTTGCTCCTAAGCTACAAATCTGTACAGCATGTTACTGTACTGAATACTGCAGGCAGTTGTAACACAATGGTAGTATTTGGTATTTAAACATATCTAAGCAAAGAAAAGGAACAGTACAAATATGGCATTATAATCTCATAGGACCACCATCATATAGGCAGTCTATTGTTGACTGAAACATCAATATATGGCACATGACTACATAGGCATCATTAGAATTTAAAGGATATTAAGATTTGAGACTGGATGGAAGAGAGTGAACGAAGAGTGAAAAGAGAAGAGCTTCTACCCTAAACTCAGGTATAGGACACTTCTACATGCAGAGGTCAAGGTGATGAGGAACAACCAGCAAAAGAAACAGAGACAGAATGGCCATAGGTAAAGGGAAAGTCTGGTGTCCCAGATACCAAGCAAAGAATACGTTTTAAGGAGTGAGCAATGATCCACTGTGCAGATATGCCAAGTAAGAGGAGCATTGAGAATTATCTACCAGATTTAGCAACATGGAGCCATTGGTGATCATGATAAATCGTGTTTAAGGAATGAAAACCTGATGAGAACAGGTTCAAAAGACAATCAGAGGAGGCAAAGTAGAGACGGCTTTTACTACGGTTCTGCTACAAACAGGAGCAGGGAAATGGAGCATAAGTTAGAAGATATGGGAGCTTCGACAACATTTTTTATGCTGATAGACACGTTGAGCAGAGAGAAGATAATTTATGATGCAAGAGAAAAAGGAGATAATCGTTGGAATAATGTTCCTGAATAGGCGAGAAGAGATGAAATTGGAAACACTAATGGAATGGTTGACTTTCTACCAGAAGCAGGAGTTTAATAACAGGAAGGAAGGCAGAGTAGATGCAGGTAGGTTTGTAAATATGGCATGAGAAATTGTCAAATTCCTCTTCTCGGGGAAACCAGAAACCACAGATAAATCAGCTGATAGGCTGGTAAATACGGAGTGGAAAACTGTCAGATTCTTCTTCTCAGGGAAACAGAAACCAGATAAATCGGCAGAGAAAGAGGAAGAGGAGAGATATTTTGGAGGTTTTAGGAATGAGGGGGTGTGAAATAATGGTCCCAGTGAGTGGGAGGGTGTACATGACCAGGGAAATGTAGTGGGGCTATCGGTTGTTGCTGAGGGCACCTCTCAAGTGAAGGGTCATGTAGGTACCAAATGAAACCTGTAAGTGTGGAAGTCAGGTTTCCCCAGCCCGTTCAGCTGCGGGGATGCAGGTATGGAGTAGAGGTGCAAAATGCTGGGCTTAACCACAGTTTTTGTTGTAGTTTTTATTTTAAAGTCATGGATTAGTTAATCAATTTATATTTTGCTCAGAGAGTAGAGCAACGGGAAAGAGGAGCACAGGAGGTGAAGGTACACACAAGGGAATTATTTTGTGATTTCTCAGTGATGGACCCTGGCATCTCACCTGGGTAAGTATGAAGAGTGGACTTGGTACGGTCAAAGAGCAACTAGAGGGAATGTGCCGGAAAGACAGGAGATGGAAGTCAGCAAATAGGATGCTTAAAATTGAGACTCTGGAGTGGTGGGATGAATGACAAAATCTAGAGGATGAGCATGGCAGTGGGTTACTGAAGTAGGGTGGAGAAAAGCCTGAGAGGCTAATGAACTGGATCCACGTGGCCACTGATCACAAGAAGTCGGAGAGGAGTAGAGCTCAAGAGAGAGTGCACCCCAAGTAAAAATCTCATAAAGTGAGAGGAGGGCACATCTGAGGGTGACCTCAGTAAAGTGGGGAATCAGTATGTCTGAGGCCATCAGCCTCAATGCAGAAGTGATTTCAGAGGAAGCCTGTCCTACGCCAGGTATGAGGGGCAGCCACTTGGCAGGGCTGCAGGGGAGAGAGCCAGCTTCCAGCTAAATAAAGGGAAATGACGGAGGAGAGGTCGCAGGGCTGAGGATGGACCTTGGGTATCAGAATAGGATTAGGGAGCAGAGGCTGCTAGAGCCAGAGTAGGGGTGCAGACAAAGAGGTAGAAGGATGGGTGGCCATGCAGATGAAGGGTGACCTGGGGATCCAGGGCTTCTGTGTGGTGACAAATCACCTGATAACGAGCAACAATTACAGCCACAATAAAGAAACTCAGTTTAGCTGGGCAAAATATGCAAGGGCAGGCAGGGCGGCATTAATTTTTAAAATACTGTGTAAAGACCCGAAAATTCCCATTTTCTGATTTTAACTTATTCTGCTCTATGGTCTCAACTCTGCATTACTAAATCATCTGGTAATTATTTTAGAGGTCAAAATGTGCCTGATTCAGAGTTAATGCAGTCTATATAGAACAATAAAGATTCCTACAGAACTTTTTTTGTTGTTGTTAAAAGAAAAGTAATTGAAGCAAAGTTCAAAATTCTCTGCTACACAGAAACAGTTTTCTGCTTTTATTCATGCTAAGTAGATTTTGAAGATCAGCAGGAATAAATCAAATGCCCTGTATCCATTTTCAACATGAAGTATGTGGGAAATTCATCTACATTTTTTTCTATCTCCCTTTTAAAACATTATTTCAAGATTTCCGATGGTAAGAGAATATATCTATTAATACCTAAAAGGTCTTTATCATATTTCTAAAAAAAAGAATCCATATAAGAAAAAGAATAGGTTTTGGTGTTTGGCACAGGTTCTTACAGGAAGTAGAAAGACAGTACACATTCAGAGTCATGGGATTAAAATTTTTAATTCAGGAGGAATTGCTATATATTTTTGTAATTTTTTGAGAATTGAAATAAAATTTGTGTTCCAAAGAAAGGGTTCACTAGTTTCAAATAACCTTGGATTTATCTCTCTTATTCTGAGATAAATTCCTCAGAACTTTTAGTATTAGGATTGACCAAATTCGGGGGATGCTTAGGGAACAGAGTAACTTTCAGTATCATCCAATATGTTTTGTAGAAACCGAGGCCAAGAGAGGTTAAGTGAAAGGATTAAGGCCACCTGACAAGTCATCAGCAGCCCTGCGGTTTATCCAAGAACAGTAGAAATCAGAAGGCTGCATCTAATTTTTTAAAATTTATTTCTGAAAACCAAGACATAAAGTGGTAGTAACTTACTTATCTTTTTATTTTTGTTTTAGCTGTGAGATTTGGTTTAGCTCTCAACAGCCCACTAGTAAGCTATGAGGAAACCTGCCTCTGTCTAAGCTACCTGATCTTTCTTTGGGGCAGCACATATTTTTAGATGACTCTACCTCTTCTTTTTAATTTCTTTCTTAGGCTTCTTCTCATAGAATGGATTCTTAGTATAGCAGCATGAACTTTCCTATATATCTTCTCCACGTCTGAAGTCCCATTGTTCTTTATGCATTAAGACAATTTTATTTTATAAGCATCTCTGTCTTCTTCCACTAGATTACACTTATGATCTGCAGTGGATCTGTTCTGATCCGTCATGTGCTTCCAAAGTACTTCTGCATTGAATTCCTTGCTTTCTGTATCATACTGAGGGAATCATTTGGTACTATGAGGATTAGACAAGCTTCTATCCATAGCTCCCTTCAGAACCCCAAAAAACTTATTTTCAGTTATAGTTCTGGCAAAAACTGTTTCCAAATACAAAATTCCGCCAGGCGTAGCGGCTCATGCCTACGTAATCCCAGTACTTTGGGAGACTAAGGCAGGATTATTGCTTCAGGCCAGGAGTTTGTAACCAGCCTCGGCAACATAGCAAGACCTCGTCTCTACAAATACACAATACCTTCACACCATACTTTAGGAGTTCATAAGCATGAACTGCACAAACCATCATATCCCCTTTTATACAGGCATAAGAAATCAGACAAATGATCTCTCTGTTGGTCACACAAAATGTCATTCTGTATTTGGGTGTGTTGAATTATTTTTATCCTGGCTTACTAAGCATTTCCAAGCATAGTAATCAGTTTATCCTCCTGCTTTTTTCTACATCTCACTTGCTATCTCTTCAAGTAGGTCCTATTCTTAACAACCCTAACACACCCCATCCTGTGGAACAGAAACCCTTAGACTGTGGCTTACCACAGACTTACAACGATACTGGTAACTTTTTATATTTTAATTCTTACAGGTAACAATGAGAAAATAAGGTCTAATAAGAATATGATCTTAAATGTCTATTCAAAGAACTCTATCAGAATCCAGCCCATTCAAAAACTCTATCTGAATCTAGTAACTCTTTGTCTTAGTGTGCTTAAGACAAATACCATAGTACAAAATACCATGGAATGGGTGACTTAAAAAGTAGAAATTTATTTTCTCATAGTTCTAGAGGCTGGAAGTCTAAGATTAGCATACCTTCTCCTCTTCATTCGTTTTTTGTTTAATAAATTGATGTTTTATGGGACTTTACTGATAGCATCAAACATACTCTCTAAAATACCCTTTCATCAATGAATTTTAAAACTATGGTGATGATTTTTCTCTATCTACTAATTCAGAAATGTGCTTGTCTTGGTATAATTTAAGACACTATTACAGGCTTCCCAGGGCTGTTTCATTATTTTCTTTATTAGTTCCTTGATTCGTTCTTACAAATTTAACTCATATAAACTTACTAATGTTCAAAACTGAATCCCGACCATTCTCTCAAAACCTGCTTCACGCAGCTTTCCCCTACTCAGTAGAACTCCATCATTCCCAAAGTCTAGACTGAAATCCTTGGAGTCATTTTTGTTGCCTGTCTTCCTCTCAAGTCTCACTTCCGCACAGTCACCAAATCCTATCTGTTCTTTTTTCAAAATGTATCCAGAATGTGACCATGTCCCACCACCTCCAAACTACCTCCCTGGGGCAAGCCATCATCACTCCTCACCTGGAGTCTCCCTGCTGCCACTCTTCCTTCCCACAATCTGCCTATTCCCGACACAGCATAAGTCAGAGGATGTCACTCCTCTGCTCAAAACCCTACCATGGCTCCCAGCTTTACTCAGAATAAATGGCTTTCACCCCTATACCACCTGGACCTTGTTACCTCCTTTAGCCTTATTTCTTTAACTCTGCTCCTCACTCTGTTCATTCAACTCGTGCCTCGTGGGACTTTGTACTGTTCCCCGAATACACCGACGAGACTCCTTCTTTAGGGTCTCTGCACTACCAATTCCTTTTGCTTGAAGCACCACCACCACCACCATCACCATTTCCCAAATGATAAGTGCATGGCCATTTTCTCCTTCAAGTTTTTGCTCAAATGTCACTTTTCCAGTGAGACTGACACTGATCACCCACCAGACCAGGCTGGCCATAGATGGGGAGAGTGTATGACCAAAGACAGGTAGGCACCAAACACTCCAGAGGTGGATGCTCATTTTCAAAGAACACTGAAGGGCTCAGTGTTCCGAGACATTCAGGTTGATGATGATAATGGTAATGATGACCAATATTTCTTGGGGGCTAAGTACCAGACACGATTTCAATTGCATTGCATTTATTACTTTTAAAAAAAGTCTCAAATCAACCTTGAGGACTATACTACTGTTATTGCCAATTATAAATGAGGATTGTGAGATGTCCTCAGAGCTCTAGTCAGCACCTCTGTTTCTCAAGACTTCTTTAAACCTAATCCTAGAAGGGCTGTTTTCCAGAAACACAGAGATTATCTAATAAAGACCAAAACCTTTACTTTGTATAATTCACTAATCAGATCCTCTCAGTAATTTTTACTCTTCTCGCCCCTCCTCCCATCTCCTGAAAGCAAGTCATAGATGGAGACAATCATCGTACAACTAACGCGAGAGATTTAAAACTCATCCAATTCAAACTCTTCATTTTAAGGATGATAAAATTGAAGCACAAAAAATCTACCTTTTGGGGGGGAGGGGGAGCAAAGGCAACATACGTAACCTAAACATCTGTACCTCCATAATACGCTGAAATTAAAAAAAAATCTACTTTTTGAAGTCATGTTCTATTAACAGTTAATGGCAGAACTTAGCGCACAATTCTTAGGAGTGATGTGACTTGGTTTAGAGTCCCAGCTGACATCATAGGTTAGGTACATGACCATCCTACAGCCTGTACTGGACTCATATGTCAGCTTTATATGGTGATTACTAATATGTATGACTCAAAAATAGAAGGGGAAACTATGACTATTCATGTTCTATTATAAAATGCTGTTTGTTTTCTGCTTTCAGCCTCACTTCTAGCTTCATAGTTGCCTAGAATCCTATTCTTAAAATTAGTTCCAGAAGCAAAACCTCCTTATCACTTGGAAAATCATTAGCCTTCCTTTCTGGCTCTACTTCTCTGTAGGGAAGGTATCAGGTAGAAAGTTTATAAAGCTCTCATTGAGGAATGGATCTTTAAAGTATGAAAAAGGAAAAATACTCTCCAGAAAATAAATGTATTTCTACTTTTTAGTCACCTTAGCCCTGAAATGGAAAGAAAATCTTGCTGCATTATTTCATATCCATGACCAATATCTTTTGACTCAAGGAATTTAAAGACATTACAAAGACAATCTCTAAGAAAATAATATGATTTCATAACAAATATAATAAAACAAGTTAAATGTGTTTTTACCATTTCTCCTCTCTGGACCCTTCACACATAGCTTATTGTCTCAATATATTTTTCAAATAAACTTAGTGGGAAAGATAACATCACTCAAAAACTACTTGTTTCAAGGACTAGTGAGGGTTCAGAGAAAGCAGAGATGGCGTGGAAGAAAGATTAGATAGAAAACTGTTTCTTTTTCTATTAAAGTATAAGGGGATACTTGTCTTTAAATATGGCTTATGAACCTATAATTTAAAGTCATCTCAGTGGTATTATTGCCACTACTACACAGATTTGGAAATTTAAGCAAAGTAATTAACTCCTAGTGACAATAATGGAACTCTAACTTCCGTCAATGTTACAATCACAGGCCTATCCTTAAAGTGCTTAAAAGGCTATATCACTTGAGCATAGAAGCAATTCATTTTTACTGGTACTAGAGGCAAGTCTTAATAGCCAAGAAATTTAGTGTTAGTTGGCAGTTTGCCCAACAAACAAGCAAACCCAAGAACCCTAGAGACCGTCTCTCCGATTTACTGTGTGAGTCTCTGGAAAATCTTCAATTTGATTCTAGATAATAGAAAAATAATCCCCACTATACACCATGTATAAGTTTAGGATTGAAACTTTTAAACCTGTTTTCAATGAGAGAGACTACATCAGAGAAATATTAGGGAAGATGAAAAAAATAAAATAAAATTCAAGTTATCTACTCTAGTCTTCGATGGATAAAGATTAGACTGTTTATTATGACATCTTAAATCTATTTTTATCAATAAATTTTTATTTTAAGTTCTAAAGGAATGTATTTGTTTGCTTCCCAATTTACATATGTGAATATCAGAAGGAAATACTAATTTAGCACATATCTACAAGGGAATTTGGTCATTTGATTTTCCAGTATAATGTAATATATGCCCCGTAACACTTAAGTCAGGTTTAATTAAACCTTCATATAATTTTGGTTAATTTTAAAGCGTTATTTTCTGTGCCAGATGGCAAAATTGTCCTACAATGCCGCAAACTCATTGGTGCAACATAATGCTATAAGAAAGAATCCTTAATTACCTATTATTTTCTATAGAATTCTACTAAGCTTAAGTACATTGATCAGAGAACCCAGTGGATCAACCACCAAACCATAGGCTGTGCCCAAAGCAACCATTCCTTATTTAGTACAGCATTAAGAAAAGCAATCTGTTTATATCAGTACTAAATGTATTTAAATGAAGCAAAATAAACTTGCTTATTCTCTCTTTCTTCTCTCTTATTCTACATGCTTTTGTCTTTTCTCTTTCATCTCATTCTTCTCTTCTGCCTTCTTAAAATCTTATTATATTATTTGACGTATATTTTCTATGTTTCCCTATCTTCCATGAATTAAATTATATTCTTTTTTCTTTCCCTGACTCAATTCTTTATCTTACTGAAGCGTCATTGCAAGCAATCTCTCTTAGACACATTTACTGTGAAATGGCTATGCTATGCCAGCTGTGCTGTTCACAACAGACATCAGTGAATTTCTCTTAATAGATTAGGGTAGAAAGCCCTGGGCCAGAGCATGCTATGAGGGGTAATACATTATCAAGGGGCAGGTAGCTTTCCTTATCCCTTCAGGGATGGTAACTTCAGTGTCGCTCACACATATATAGTAAGGAGAACTCACAGTATATCAACAGAAAAGCAAAATAAAACCTCATTGGAAACAGTTAAAAAACGGTGAGCTTCTAATGATCATAAGTCTCTTAGCTAGAGCAGAAATGATATGCTCTGACCTGCTTTTTCCAGCACCTAAAAGCCTGGTAACAGAAAGACAGTCCTTGGTCTTAGGAAATTGAGGAGCAAATGGTAAGCTGCGGTGGGGGATGGTGACTAGACCTCACTGATGTGCCTGGAAATATTACTTCTCAGTTCTGAATAAGAGTAAATTTGGAGAATACCAGGGTCTTCTAGATGGAAAAGACATATTCCTTATGCAAGGGATATCAAAAAATGGAGGGAAAAAATGGACATCAAAGTAGAAAGAATTGAAGGTAAATCATCTGCACGTACAAACCTGTGCTCTCTTGCTGGTTGAAGTTGAAACTGAGCTCAGAGAACAGGAGAAGAGGGGTTGAAAACAGGAACTCTGACTCCACCATCAAAAGGCGTTAAGTATCCATAAGTCACCATAAGTGAGGGAGGAAGTGGTGGTCTGTGTCAAGAGTAATGTGTGCTACAGACGAGACTTACACGAGGCCATAGATGGAGAACTTGCATACCTTGGCTGAGGACTTTTCATACATATGTTCATGTTCACGCTCATTGAAGACAGAGGGATAGTGCAGGGAAGGGGAAGAGGACATATAAAGTTTCAAAAAGGAAAAGAACATAACCAGTTAAGAATTTTAGAAAGGACAATTTGAAAATAATGCTGCTATTTCTAGCTTGGGCTACATTTAAGGTACTCGAATTTAAGTACCTTAGCTTAACTAAAAAAAGAAAAAACAATACCAAAAGGCAGAGTTTTCAGAGGAAGAGCTAAGTTCAGTTTGGGGTAGTTAAAATATCAGGTGATTATGAGAATGAGTATGTGTTCACTTATCCCAGCTCAAAATGAATCCGTCAATGAACATCAAAGAGACATTGTGTATTGTGCCATTCTTTTCCCATACATTTTGTGCAAATGTCATGAATTATGGTTTATAAAGGCCATGAGCATGAATATAAAATGCCACAGGTCTGTGGGTGGGGGATGTGCGAGAGATCTGGGGGCGGGCACCTGCATGGGGATGGGGGAATAATGTGGGGACAGGGGTGGGGGGTATAAGTGCCATTTGGGTGAAGACTGCAAGCCTGCCTACAGATGTCTACGTTAGACAACATGCTGATGTAGAAAAAAGTGCATAAATACACACAGGCAGTCACTTATATATTTCTCTGGAAAATATATTTTTGTTGTTCTTCTAAATCAGCATTTCCTAAACTATGTAACTGTGTTTCTTGGAACACAGTGTCTAATAAACTGTTAATAAGCGTTCCATGAAGAGAACTTCTTGTGTTCAAATTAATTTAAGAAAAGCTGCAGGCAATGTGTCCTCTGAGAGTCCCAAAGGGCCTGGAAGGGCCAATGAAGGCTCTGAGAATTCCTACAGCAAGGAAACCCACTTCACTTTTTTTCAAATAGAGGCTTCTCAAACTTATTTGACTACAGAATTCCTTTATTTGAAAAACAGAGACTAAAAACCAAAGGGATCCTGGTGTTACAAAACACGGTTTGGAAAATCTCATATGTGTCCAGAGCAGCAGAAATGCAGTGATAGTGATGAAAGTGACTTTGGTAAATATGGGCAAATCTGATACAGAATTTTCAGGCCAAATATAATTTCTTTCAGGCCTAATCATTCCTGCAAATTATCTTCAAAGGTAAATTAGCTCTCAAACTTCTTAAGCAGGTAGGTCTTTGTGTACAGATATTAACTTTATGTGATTTGCATTTTAAGAGAGGAGGGGTTTCAGGCTTTTCTATACAAACTGAGGAGCTATTGAAGTGTACTTTTAAGTATGTGTTGTCCCTTCGGTTACTGGGAACTCTAAACCAATTTGCAATCTGACCAATCAGACATCTTTTGAATAATACAAACTAAGAAAGTGCTAATTAGTTTCTACGGTCATATCTACAGCTTTCTGCAAATGGATTAGGAACATAAAGAAAAATGCAGACTATGAAACTGCATAGCCATTTAAATTATACACGAAAGAAAGTCTAGGTGAATGAAATAGAAAATAACAATACCGATGATGATAGTTTAAATAATAGGTAATATTATGAGCACCTGCTTTGCATGAGATACCATTTCAGGTTGTGTACAGTATGTCTAATCCTCTTCTGGAAAAAAAAAATAACAATAGAGAAGCTAATCAGTAAATAAAAATTATAAGAATAATAGTTAACATTTATCAAGCACTTTACTATGTGTCAGACACTGTTGTAAGCATTTCACGTTAGTAACTGGTGATTCTCACATCAAACACTGCGAAGTAGGCGCCACCCTCATCCCCATTACACAGGTAAGAAAAATGAGTCTCAGAGCAATCAGCCATCCTGCTAGCAATGGAAGAGCCAGGATTTGGGCATAGGTATGTCTCTAAACCATGTGCTCTTTCTGCATCTTCACTGTCCTAATTTCACATTGCTATGCTTTGCATTCTACTCCAGTTTTATAAATTGATGGCATATTATCAGTTGTTACAAAATGGCTCACGTTAGCACCTTTTGAAAATCGTTAGGAAACTGTGTCCCTAATAGTTTCAGTCAAGTTTTATTTTCCCCCCAAGTCTATTGGCACACTGCCTACTTCAACCAAACTGCTCTCCATACGCCTTTTGCTGGTATCTGCCCCTGGGTAACAAGCCAAACATGACATCGGAGTGATGAAAACAAGAATTTAGGTTTCAGGTAAGCTTTTCTTTCTTAAATAATAGAAATGTTATGTCCAAATCAAGGGTTAAATCAACTACAATTCCACTGACCAAGTGTACAGAATGTGGCCGTTATGTTTAAAAGAAGAATTTCAACAAACTCACCAAGCAAGCTAAGCAGAAGTTTAAGAGATGGCTGAGGGACTTAGTAAGTTTCACTCAAGAAGCAAGGAAAATGATATTTAGGGAGTGTTTTTCTCTAATGCAAGGTGGGGTTTTGAACTCCACTGCATGTATTAATTGTTCAGAACCACCCTGGAGGGGAAGTCATTACTACTTCCATTAACAGATGTTAAACAAAGTAGACAGTATGCCTAAGTGACATAGGTGGTGACCCAGCTGGGACTCACACCCAAGTCTGGCACCAAAGTCCTGTTTCTACCACGTCACATTTCTTTCTGAGAAAAATGGGAGAGATTTAAAGTTGAATAAAAGAGCTACTTTCAAATGTGGTCACAGAGATAAAGCATGCGATGTGTCCTACTTAACTCCACAAAGAAGAGCTGGAACCATGGTAAGGAGATAAAATCCGGGATAAAATATTAATAGGAATACTTTTCTAACACTAGACCTGTCTGAAAATGGAAAAAAAAAGTTGTGAGTGTGAGTCCCCTCTCACTAAAGGGGTCCAAGAAGAAGTGCCAGTTTCAAGATCTTCTCTGGTCTCTAAAATAATTTAATTGTAAGATTCTAAACAAAACACAAAGTCTCTGAAAAATCCTTGATATTGAGAATTCTTCTTCCCTAACAATCTCCATTCTCCATCCCATCCCAGCCTTGTGATCTTAGGAAGCCAAACCGCTATTTCTCAGTTTGCTTATTAGTAAAACAGGAATAATATCTTCTAGGCCATTAGAAGATTAAGGTGGTTAGACGATAAAATAAGATAAAATGCTGGAAATGCTTAACATATCAGAAACATCAAATAGTATTTGTTTCCTCTCCCTCCATGTTTGAGGTCCGAGTCAGCGTCAGGGCTGTCATGGAGGAGCTACCTGTTGCCTTCATTTCAATCCCGCCAAACACACAGTGACACAAGCCCTCCAGGGCGGGAGGCTCTCTCCTGTGCGAGTGCGTCCGGATGACTCACAAGTGTGCGCTCGCCATTGACTTGCATATTTCCCTGCTTGTTCACTCCCAAAGAGAAAAATGCAATATTTTGATGCATTGCTTTTAGAGCTTATGATATAAATGTTTAGTTTCTTCTATGCAAAAGCATCATGGAAGTTAGCTATTTATGTACCATTCTCATCCCCTAAGTTTTACATCGATGCTTTCAATAAAGTATAACACTATTCTGTTCTATAACTATTCACAAATGTGCTACTCTCTCCCCAAAAGGGGTTGTTGGCCATCAGTCAATTTCTATTGACCTATTTAATATAGAAAATGTTTTAGACATACATAATATTTTGTGGAGACCATCAGAATTTTCTGCCATAATCCTAGTTTCCTAGTACCTAAAAAGAAGCTAACTGAAGACTATTAAAAGAGAATAAAAGGTAATGCAAAATATACATAACTATTAAGATGCTTGCTATGATTTTTAAAATCATCTATGAAGTTCAAGCAGACATTGATAAGAAAAGATATTATTGAAGTATTCATCATACACACAATTTAAAAAATAGATCCTGTGCTTAAAGTAAGAAAAGCTATATAACCTTTATTTGTGTGCAAGAAAGGAGTGGCGGTAGCTAATTAAAAGTCTAAGAATGTTTAATTTCATTTGAAAAGAAAAAGAAATTTATTATTTAAAACTCTATTGCAACTTACAGCCAGAGGTGTTCTCAGGTCATTTGGGGGATTCAGACCTACTTGTAGGATTCCAGGAACAAACTTATTCTGATCCACTGCCCCATGGTATATAGAACATGCCTGGCCTCCCAACCTGTGGGATGCTACTAACAATTTCGTCTTTTTATCAGCCCTCAAGAACATTCCTTTGGGAGATTAAATTTAAAATTGTAGGTCTCCTTCTTTCTTTTTTTTTTCTTTTTTTTTTTACAAAAACAACAAAATAGAACTCTATGTGTGTGTGTCTAAGGAGATTAAATTAAGCAAATCACCCAAAAATTAAAACTTAAATCATTCACAATTGGGATCTTACCTTCTTCTAAGTACAAACATTTAACAAAAATTGAAAATAAGTATTCATGGTTTGTGAGAAAGCAAAATAAGGTACACACACATATCCACCTACATAATCGATGATATATGTGTATATTCATGCATATGTACATATAAATGCTACATAAAATAGGAAAAAGTTAAAAATAAACAATAGCAGTTGAATGCTTTTTCTTTCATACATCTGTATATTATAAAATATAACAGCATATGTCCATTTAAGGTCAATCAGTGTCTTATGTTATTTGTTCCATAAAAGCACTATTGCAAATGTGACATAAGTAATAAATGGAAAGAAAACAAATTCTCTTTGTATGAAGAAATGCTTGCACATCTGTTTTCGAGAAAACGTTTTATCGTATCCAACCCTGGTAAGATGATATAAGTGTTTGCTTAATCGGGGGTGTTTAAGTGTAGAAGGACACAAAAGAAATAATAGAGCACTTGTTAAGATGAGCTGAAAGTTCCTGTGACAAGGTAAAGGCTCAAGGTAAAGTGGCCTGTACTGAAATAATTGCAAATTCTAAATAAGGTTTTCAGCTTTTCAAGCAGAAAACCTATCGCTCACCATTGCTCTGAAAGTTACTTGTCTCAAACATATTTTAATGCTTAGGCTGCATTATATTTACTAATTTAGATGATTCCATCCAGAAATAAATTCTTGGTACCAGGTTTACATTTAGTGTCTATAAAAATATAAGGAAGCCATCGTGGTAAATCAAAATCCCAACAAATAATTATTGAACCTCTACTATGTTGCAGGCATATAAAATTGAATTTTAAAGTAAAGCATTAAGAAAAAATAACTGAGACCTCTAAAACTCTCCAAAGGGTACACTATAAAACAGAGAAGGAAGTAAAGATTTTATTATATCTTGAGCTTTCTACTAGATTGTAGAATAAAAACAGAACAGGCTTTGGAGTTAGACCAAACTGAGTTCTAATCCTACTTCTACAATCACCAGCTGTAGGATCCTAGTCAAGTTGCTATAAAACAGAGATGATCGTGCTGCATGGATTAAATAAGATAATGTATACAAGGTGCCTAACATAGTCCTTGCATTCTTGTAGATGCCCAATAAATAAGGAGATTTTTCATTAAATATGTTGTTAGTAACATCAACTGCAAAATATTAACTCTGTTGCCACTTTTTAAATTTTCTGAAGACACTGCTCCTGTACTCAGCATATGAAAAATTCTTAGTAAACGCTTGCTGAATGAATGAGCACCGAATGAGCCCTTACACTGTGAGGGAGCATGCAGCAAAGCCCAGACAAGATTGAAACTCTTCCATCTGTCTCTGTCCCTCTGAGAAGGATCTCCTAGGAAGGAAGTTTTACTTTTTTTGTTGTTTCTTGTTGCTGTTGTTGTTTTACATTTGCAGTCGTTTAAATACTTTAAAAGCAATGTAATTTTTTTTCCCCCTGACTGCTAGCACCATTCCCAGAGATAGATCTAACTTTTCCATTCTGTTATTAAATCATTAAGTCATAACATAGTATTACGATGTTCCAAAGTTCTGCTTATATGGTCCCAAGAGATTCATGTCAGGTTGGTAGAGCAAATTCTGCCAGGTGCTTGGGCAGCAAGCCAGGTCCAACCTCTGATAACGTCATGACTCTGGGGTGAGAACGGACTCCATAGGTTTCTCTGTCTCTAATCCCCTTTAAACTAATAAGCTGTTTCCCACTTTCTGCCCTCATGATTGACATTCCTGAGTTCTCCATGGCATGTTAACAATCACTTAGTCATCATCTATCGTAGTAAGACCAGGCACTGTGGTGAGATCAAACATGAAAGAAACTACGAACAAGTGGTTCTGGACCTGAGTCCTGGCTTTGCCCTGCCATTAGTAAGTTAGATGACATGTAGCATACATTTCAACTGGTTCACAGCTTTCGCCTTTCTTGAAGGAGACAAGATGTGGATCATTAAAATCATGGGCTTTGCAGTAAAAAATGTGGGGTGGCTTCACACCTTGCCTTTCCCATTTAAGAGCATTATAACTTAGCACAAGTTATTTAACTGGTACTTTCAATACCTCTGTTTCTTGTTTCATGAAATGGATAAAATAATAACATAGTGGTTTCTTCTTCTTCTACCTCATCCGCTTCCTCATCCTCTTCTTCTTCTTATCATTATCATCATTATTCTAAAATTATCCAGTATCTTTCATGCCTAAAATTATAATACTCCATAAGACCTCTGTCTTGTTTACGTTATAGTATGGAAGTCAGGATTATACAGCAATGAGTTAGAGAGCAAAAACAGAAAATATAATTGAGATACAAAAGAAGTCAGAGGTTTCCACAGAGCCACTCCGTCTTAAAAAAAAACATCAGAGGAGTTAGGAACTACCAAAGGTAATGTAGGAAAACAAAGTGGACGTAATACAAAGGTAAAGAAGTTAACACTAAATAAAGATATCTGATCCATTTGGAATGCTAGAACACTCACAAACATAGGAAACCAGGCATTTCAATGAGTTTATATTATATAAGTAGAAACCACTTTATATATTGGATGAATTTCCCCAACATATGGAAACAAATTTTACATCTTCAAAAACACACAGTATCATATTTACTAATTCAGATTGATTCCATCCAGAAATAAATTCTTGCTAGCAGGTTTACATTTAGCATCCACAAAAGCATAAGGAAGTCATTATCATAAACTGGGAATTTGAGCCTATGTCTATAAATCAGATGTGCACTTCTTGCCCCCTTAAATTTTCTGTAGGAAAAAAATATCTCATGCACTTGATCTCCAGTTCAAAGCACATATGACACAGAAGCCGCATGAAACCATGGTGCTCTGTGGAACCAGTTTGAGAGTTTAAAATTGGAATCATCTGCTAAGAAGCCCCCAAAGGGGCAGTGAGCACAAGGAGAATCGTAAGATCTGGGGGAAGCTAAAACACACCATGAAGAAAAGGAACTTTCCTATCAAAGAATGGTGCCTATGAATATGATCTTTTTTTTCCTGTTAATTTGTTTTACAGAAATCTGAAAATTAAATTGCTTTAAAATTAACAACTAGAATATAAAAGGCAAAAAAGTCAGAAATAATCAGCGCATAGGAATATTAAACAAAACAAAATAAAACAAAAATGCTTCTTACCCCTGACCTAATGTTCTTTTAACTCAATACCTCAGAGACAGTCAGTGGAAGGAAGATAAATTACCTCAGAAATAAAAAACAACATGTACCAGAAATCAAAAGGCTATGATAAATCTATAATCTGTCTGGTTCATAGGGAGAGAAAACCACACATTTGGCAAAGCACAAAAAGGGGAGAAATCGTAACCTAGCCATTTCAAAACTGTTTTCTAAAATTATTTTTTGAGAAAACTCAAATATTTTGTTAATATTTTTCTCCTTTTATACAATCAAGATACAATGATTAGGAAACAGGGGTATTAAAATTAAAAGTAGAAATTTGTCTTGCTGTCATCTAAATCAGAAATTTATATATTTCTTTTTTCCTCCAACAGTAGTACTCCAAGCTTGACCCTTCTCTGTTTTTATACTCTCTCTAAGGTATTCTGTATGTTTACTAATTTTCATTTCACTAAGACTTTCTGGTCCTCTGATTCCTGTTTCAAACCAGTGTCTAAATGTTGCACCACTGTGTAGTATACTGCTGATGTTAATGACCATTACGATATAATCGATACTGTGGTTTGTGAGTCAGCAAGATGAGGGAGAAAGTGCTATTCATCTGACCTAGAAAACATGTGGACTGCCAGTAGCCCTAAGTTAGTTCAATATTTGACATCTCATATCATTAATCCAGGGCATGTAGGTCAGATCCAACGGGTCATGCTGGAATGATGATATTTTCTGGGATATCAGTGACATTGCTAGCCAGCCTTTTTAGCTGGCCCTTTTATACTTCAAACTGAAAATAATAGCAGCAGCAAAATTTTATTGGGAATAACATCACAAAACTCTAAAGATTTTTATATGTTTTCCCAAACAAAATGCATCCACACCAACACCAGATGTTAAGAGGCACAAGCTAAACAAAGCTGGAGAGGAGATGGCAGTCTCATTAGAACCCACCAACACTCATTTCTCTGCGTACAGTGTTGCTTGGGTTAAATTATCCTATACTATCAAATCAAATGCAGAGCTGTAAGGATCAGGAAAAATCAGAAAAAGAGAAAGGCAGGAGTATAAATTCCAGCATAAGCCACAGCATCTTTACTGAAATAAATTGTTGGCTGTAAGTGGGTCCTTGGAGGGAAACCGGACAAACAAACTGGAGACATTGTCTGGTTTCCTGAAAGTCGTCTCTACGTATCATCAAAATTAGACCTTCTAAATATTTACAAATAGTGTTGTATATAATGTTTATATTCATTCATACTATACAAATATTGCAAGGTAGTATTCCCTATGTATACATTATGTACACATAATTATACAAGTTATTACACAGAAAACAGCAGAATATTGTTTTCAAATTTATTATGAATTTAAAAAGAAATATTTATCCTATTTAATACCCTTTTTAGTATTAAAATACTCTGCAACATCCTAAAGATTGTTGTTTCACCACCTAAATCAAAACAAATTTCATTCATCTCAGAATTAGCTGTAATCTATTGTCTGTTTCAGTGAGTCTGTTTTAACTTGTAAGTGTTTTATGTTTAAGAGTGTAACAACAAAATAGTCCGAAAAAAGAATAAGCTCCTTACTCTCTATCATCATAAAGCTACAATATTGCCTCTAACATATTTGCAACCTAGAAACTTACTTGATTTAAAAAGTATTTTGATAAGTATTAGAAAAATTATTTAATAGCATGATCATAATTCATATTTCCTTCCTTACTTTCAAAGAATTTCATCACTTTAATGATAATGTAATATTGTTCTTCCTACAAGGACTAATAACATTTCATAAGCTGAAACCTGAACTTGAATGTGAACTTGAATAATTCGTGCTTCGCTATAACTTGTTGCAGTGGAGAACAAGCTATTTGAGAGTTGACGTCTAACGTCTGTAAGAACTGTGACTTTCAAACAGTTTCTGCAAACCAAGAGACCCACCTCAGGCTCAGGGCCAGCAGCTGCTCCTTCGACTTCAGTAGCTCCCCCACTTTAAAACTGGCATAGCCCAAGAAGCTTTTCTGAAAATGAGAGAAAAAAGAACGGTTTTCATTAACTTTCTGAGGATCTTAATACTTTTGTTGAAAAATGAAATATTAAATCTATTATCCTGACAAATATTTCACTGTCGGATACAATTCTCAGTAATATATCCATCTCCTGGGGCAGTGTTGAGAGGTGAAAATGTATCATGCTCATTAAAAACAAAGCGACTAATAGCCTAGAAAATAACAAGATGTAAAATGACAACAGCCAGGACTTTGCCACCAACTATAACTTTCTCCACATGTGGAAACTGAGGTAAAAGAAAAGATGATAAACTTTTGATATTTACCAATGCTGTCGTTTTTCTTATCAGAATTCCTCAAATCACTGGCAGCCACAATTTGTATTCCAGATATGAGCAAATCTGTTAGTTAGAGCTATTTTTATGTGGGACTCTGTACAAGTTATAAATAGAAATGCTGTACTTCTCCCCCATCACGGCAACGTTTAAAAGCATTTGTTTCCTTTGTTATTTCTTTACTAGCATCAGGCAATTCCATTCCAATACACAAAAATGAATGGTACTTATTCAGTTACATTTTCTAAAAGTGATTTTTTAGCCTATTATACTGGGTGTTGACTATGAATATCTGCTTTCTACCTTTTTTTTTTGACTCAGTGTAAACAATAAAACACCAAATTGTTTTTTTTTTCTTTTCCAGAATAAAAAAAATATTCTTTCATCTCTTTTTAATATCCCTGGATACTTCTAACCTAAAAGTCACAATATTATGGTATAAATAACATAAATAGGATTTTTCATTTACTTACCTTAAGGTCAAGGAGTAAACATGAAAATATCAAATCCCTATTATTACCTAGGCTGCTACTGTCTAACACAACGTAATACTCTACAAGAAGTCAATGCAACTTCTTCCAGAACATTCTCTTATCACAGGTCTGCTGCTGGGCTGCACTAGAATGAGGGGCTGGACTTAAGGAGTCTGAGGTCAATTAGATCTTTTTAGAAGTAAATAGGAAATTGTTCCACACTGAGTGATTGTTGGGCATAGGAGGAAAAAAAGCTTCAGGTCAGAATTCTTCTCCCTCTTTCCGAAACTCTAATTTAGAAGAGCTGGTTCTAAAAGGCTCAAGTCAAACATTTGAAAATACAACTCCGTTCTAAAGTTGGAGATGCTTCTACATTACTAATGATAAACCCCGAATCAACTTGAAACTCAAAGAGCTGGTTTAGACACGAAGTTACCAAAGCCCGAAAAATCTGAGATTAAATTATTAGGTGAAAAACATTAGACAAAGATAGAGGATGTGTGAAAATAAGCTCTGATGCTATATCCACGAGAGATGAAGTGAGAGTGGATCAAAGCAGAGAAGGAAATTCAGGAGCTGTATGAACAGGGTACGCAGAAATTAGGGAGACTTTTCCACAAGGGACAGAGAGAGCCTAGGAGAGAACCCACTGAACAAAAGTACTTATGTCTCCTCATCAGAGATGCCCCTAGAACATCCTTCTATAAAAGACTACTCCTCTTTCCCACATAGACATTCTATTATTCTCTATTCCTTCCCATTTTATTATTCTTCTCCACTGGCACTTACCACCTAATATATTATATATTTGTTTTGTAGCCCTTTAAAAAGAATAAAAGAGAATTGAACCCCCAGAGGAGCTTTACTTTGCTTTTTGATGACCCCTGCCTAGCACACAGTAGGCACGTGATAAATATAGACTAATAATGAATGAATGAATGGCACAGACACTAGCTTTCAAGTAAGTTATTCCATTATTACAGATATAGGAGAAATGCTCCTTCTGCAGTTATTTATAAACTATTGTAATTCACTGAAATGTGCAAAATCAAAACAATTTTACGGTGTGCAGACTGTATACTGTGGTAGTGAATTTCAATTTAGCACTTCATAGTTTAAAGAGCTATCTCACTTTCCCTTTCACTGATAATCAGGGTTTTTAATTTAAATTCCCACCCCTCACTCATTATTCACACTCAAAAAAAACCTCTTAATCAATCATAAATTTCATGATGCCCTAAAGTTTCAAATTATTTTCTATTTGCCTTTTGAGATGTTTTTAGATGTAGATGATTTTAGAATTAATAAAATAAACTACGATGTCATGAGATTATTGTAATCTTTTCATCAGTAAAAGCAGCAAACACCCTAGACTAGACTGTGGCAACCAGAGACAGGTGGAGTCGCTATTTTTGGACATAAGCTACAAACACACCATAAGGCACAGCTGCAAGTAAAATTTATGACCACAAGCTATTGAATGCTTCTCCTGTCCACCAGAGCAGGAACTCCTGCGGAAGCAGGACCTTGGCTTGTCCATCTCCTGGCCGAGCGCAGTGTCTGGCAAAGGGAGCTCCACCGTGAGTGCATGCAGCGTGCCAAGAATAATGCCCATGAGTCAGGCTTTGCATTCATGACTGTCAGCCACATGCTGGATCTCAAAGGATAATGAGAGCACTTACAGAAATAATACAATCGGTTGAAAATCAATTTTGGTAATGGCACCAAAGCATCACGTTATGAAATCTTGTCAAAGCAGAAGAGGTGTTATTTAGGTATAAATGTTATCTTATTTATTCTAAAAATAACTGTACATTGGGACTACATGTTACATAAAATGCATTAACAAAATCCAAACATTCAAAGACAATCTATATTTGTTTTACCCTGCAATAATAAACAACGAAATTTCCTATATGTTTACTTTCTAGCAGGTTTTTATTTGTTTACCTCAGTATAAATAAAAATAGGATCCTCCAACCCCTGAAATCAGAAAACAAATAATCTCTCTATGTGGATATCCAGGGGACACAGTGTAACAGAATGAATTAGAAAACAGTCTTCTCTATAGCACATGATGCTAATGTAAAAAAATACTTTAATATACATCTATTTTATCTTTGCTATCACTGTAATCATAGAATTTAAAATAACTTCTTTGAATTTTTTTTTTTTGTATTTCAAATATAATTCAAGGGGCAAACTTTCCGTATCTTCTCTGGTGCTGTTTCTATCGGGGAAAATAAATACAAACGAAGAAAGTAAAGCCTCAATAGAATTGGAGCTCAGAGGTCTGAGTGTGGTCCTGAATTATTCTGTCCAAAAATGGAAATTTGCACAAGTTCCCAGCCCCCGGGCTCACTCCCCACTGATAGGCCTCGTCAGCTCTTCTTTCTCTGTCTTCTCTCTTACAAAGTCTGTGCTCTTGGACAAGTCACTCCCCTAATCTAGGTCTTAGTTTCTCCCGGAAAAAAAATTACATATGATAACTGTACCTTTCTCATAATTACTGTTATAAGAATTAAAGTAATCCAGGCAAAGCATCTAGCACATCGCCAGGAAAATAGGAAGTTATGCCATAAATATTGGCTTGCATAGTGATTAAGGTGATACACTCAGAAGTCAGATCCTTAAATGTATCATATCCAGATTAAATACTCTTTGGAAAAGGCAAAGTATTAAGAAGAAGAACAAGAAGAAGTCTATGAGAAATGCCAGCAATACAAAAAGAAAAATATTTGTTTAAAAATAAAAATCAGATTCGGGGGAAATACAAATTAAAAGAAATTCTAAATAAAATATTTAAAAAGATACAAAGGCTTTAAAGTCCTATATAGTTGTTATTATTGAGACTTTATTATATAAAGTCCTATATAGTTGTTACCTATGATTCCTTATAGCACAAACTTGTGTTAGATCATGTGGAATGTCGAAAGAACCTTAAGGATCGCTACAGCATTGCTAATCTGTAGATGAAGGAATTGGGGCCCCTGAGAGTGAAGTGGATTACACATGTCACAGAACTAGTTAGTATGCAGAGGCCAGATTAGAGCCCAGGTTTCTTGCTTTTCTGTCCAGCGTTCTTTCATCCCCACCACGCCGTGCCTCATTTCCAGGACAGGTGGCAATTCTTTCCTTCTGACAGCTTTTCTGCCTGCCCATGAAGCTCTAACCTTTCTTGCCTGCTCATGACAAGGGAACACTCACAGTTATTATTCTGGTGCAAGAACCCCAAAGCAGATGATCATTAAATTGCTTGATGCACGATTTCAATCACTCACCTGGCTGGAGAGTAATAGCAAACAGAGTGGGGAAAAGTGGGGCATCTGTCGTAATCCCTGTCCTCTCTCTACGGGGAGCATACACGCAGTTTATTCTGCCAGCCCCTGCAGGGACTCTGAGCAAGTCACAGATACCCAGACTGCTCACCAGGGGTTGTCACCTCCATGTAGCAGTCCTCAGTGGCTCCCTGATCACCATTAAGGGAGTTGGAGGAGGTACGACCCCATAACATTGTCACAAGTTGACCAAACCTCCATCATTCATATTCATCTCACAAAGCCTCTATTCAAAATGTAGGTTTCCTTTATACTACAATTTGCATGGACCTCAAATTTTTCCCACTCCTGTTCAGAGCTGTACTTTCCAATGGGTAGCCACTAACTTGAGCACATAAAATGTGCCTACTCCAAGTTGAGCTGTACTCTAAATGTAAAATACACACTGAATTTAGAAGAGAGTATGAAAAAAGGAATATGAAATATATCATTAATATTTCTGCATTGGTTATATTTTGAAATAATATTTTGCATATATTAGGTTAAATAAAATATATCAAAATGAATTTAACCTTTTTTTTTTACTTTTTTAAAAAACATGACTACTAGAAAATTTAAAATTATATATGTGGCCTGTATTTTGTGGCACACATTATATTTTTGTTGGATACTGCTGGTTTAGAGGTTAAATGATTATGTCAATATTTGGACCCATTCTCATAAAACTATATACAGGGACTATGATGGAAATTTCAGAAGGTCTTTGGGGAGCTGAAGTTGGTATCATAAGGCTGATACACAACATCTCACACACATAACTTATAGGCAGGCCTCTTTACATAGTCAACCGTAACAGATATGGTGACATTGTTTTCCACCCCATAGGAAGAGAATGAGAATACATGAACTATCAACACTAAAAATGACATCAAAAAGAAAAAAATAATTGTGAGGAAACCTATGAAAAGCTGATGAATAGCTCAAGAAAAGATTAAAAAGCACTTTAAGGAAAAGTCATTTATTATAAAATTATATCTTTACTGTGAATGTAGCTCAAAAGGTCTAAGAGCACATACTGGTATCTGCTTGACTAAGTCATCGAGAATACATTTGAATGTATCCAGTAAATGCTGTTTAAGAATGTATACAAATATATGTAAGATATTTGAAATACTTACAATGGAACATTTCAGCTCTTTTTTTTTTTTAAATTGGAGTACTTAAAGACTAGAGTCCTTAGCACATTGTAATGATAGAGCCATTGCTAGCTGCATGTCCTTGGCCAAGAGCTTAAACTCTCAGACCTATTTTGCAGTGTCCAAAGAAATATTGAGGAATAACTAATAGTATATATATTAACCGGTGGTACTTCATAGGTGCTCAAGATGTGTTAACTCTTCCCTGCCAAAAATAACATATAATCCGAGAATGTTAGGAAGCCAAGGCATGCTGACTTGTTCCCTTTTAGGCTCATTCATACTATTTTGAAATTCAGTTCTGAAGTCACACTTGCCATTTGATTGAGTTCTGATGGGTCATAAAATGTGCTAGATTTTTACTGTATTATTATTGTATTAATACAATCATTTCTAGACTGCCACCACTTTTTTTTTCTGATGATTCTAAAAATATAAAACGATCGGCAAGACAAAATCGCAGCATGCTTCTTGATTCATTCAATACATATATCGCATATTTGCTAATTTCCAGGCACAGAGCTAGGAATATTAGAGTGAACAAAATAAACAGGGACTTGGCTATCATGGAGCGTAACATCTAGCAGGAGTGTGGAGACACTGCTAACTACCTACCAAATACCCATTCTGCCCAATTTTCATTGCTCGTAGCACCTTGATGTTGTTTAAATGGAGAATTCCCTCTAGCTAGGGGCTCAGCTCTTCCCAGTGACATGTGAGGGGCAGTAAACCAAGATTTCCCAGAAAGTTATTGTTTTCCAGGATTGAAGGAACAGGTCAGCTGATCTGAGCTTCTTGCCCTTTACTCTTCACTCGACCTGGAATGTGCTATCTGGATATGCAATGGCCAGACTGTGCAATACTCTAAGAAAGGAGGAGTGGGAAAATGGACAGAGTCTGGCTGCTTGAAGTCACTTTTGAGTAGCTACAGCCCAGAACAGTTTTTCCAGGACTTCTTATAACATGAAAAAAAAAAAAAAAAGACTTCTTAATTACTTTTAAGCCACAGTTTGCCAGGTTATTTGCCTCGAAATGCATTCCTAATTGCTACAATAGGCATGTCATGGGATGTCAACTGAGATTTCTCTTTTGGTCCAGAAATTATAGGTGAGTCTTTATCAAGATAAGGACACAACATACCAAATGTACTCCATTATGAATTCAAAGAACTGCCAGTATTTGGGGCCAGCAACCTCACTATGATGCTTAATGAGGAGCCAGTTGAGAGATGCTGGCCCGTAAGTAACCATAACACACCCCACCCAGTTAATATAAAGGTAAGGCTAGAAGAGAGGGGAGGTCAGCATACTGGGAGGTATACTAGCTCTATCTTAATCATCCCCCAGGAAGATATTTTGACCCCAAAGCCAAAGCCAAAGCCAAGGGGTCAGTTACCAAAGACTCACTTATAAAGCTTGGTGGTTTCCAAACCATCTTTCCCTCCACTGGGGGCTGATGATTGTCTCTTGTCTGAGAACCAGTGATTGCTATCTAGTACCTGAGGCTGTTGGGGCTTGTAGAAAGGGTCAGCAGAGAGACGGCTGAGCTGAGAGAGGAAGCACACACAGTGCAGCAGCCTGCATTTCTTCCACGTGGCATGGCAAATACATGTGAGTTTCACACGTGGCAAGGAGACAGCACAGAAAGTGGCTGGACTCATATGCTTGAACAGTGGATTTCACAGCAACAGCGTGTAGGGTGCAGGTGGGCAGTGGAGGACGTTGGCCCAAAACCAGACACCCCATGGTAGGGAAATATGCCTTGAGGAAGACCTGACAAGCCCCCCAGAAATATCTACACATGCGCCCCACAAGAAAGCCAACATTCCTGCATCTGCCACACATAGCACTCTGGTAGGCGGCATTAGCCTGAGAAGCATCAGATCCAGCAGAACGGAAACCTCACCCTCTCTCCGTGGGCAAACACAGAATGCACCTCTGTCTGTCTCTCCTTCCTCCTCACCACAGCAGCTGAGTAACAAGAAGAGGAAACGGCAGGACAGGCGTGGGACTCAGATCACGCTTCCCCCACCACTGCATGTTGCTGGAGTCGCAGAAAGTCTAGCCAGTAGTGGGAAATGGTGGGAGGAAGAGGTGACACAAAATAAAATCGAAGAGACTCAATGTTTAAAACAAGTAAGATGGATTCCCAAGAACCTGTGAGGTTTTTTTTGTTTTTTTTTTTTTTTTTTTTTTTAAGAAGAGATTTACGCAGGCCAAGATATCATTAAAGCTTCAGGCAAAGGGGATTCAACACAGGAGTAGTTGGGAGAATGGAACATAGAGGATAAAAAATTAAACCAGCTCATCCTTCTTGAGCCTCAATAAATAAATGGTAAAATAATGTATTAGCCATATTAATGGCTACACATTTTAAAGGGTCTCAGCGTTTCACGAGGCAGTGTAAAGGGTGTGATGAGAGCGTACCCTGGAGGACGAGAATCTAGTTCGCAGGGGTGCGTGAGGTGGAAGCAGTGGAGGCCAGCAGCGAGCGGAGCCCCGAGCAGGGGAGGGAGCCAGCGGGGAGCAGCAGCCCAGGCCAAGAGAGGGCTTGTGCCTGTGTCTGTGAAGGCTTGAGGCTGGGGGGGACCTGCTGGGCCCTCTGAAGGCCCGTGTAGTCTGAGCACAGAGATTAGTGGAGGAAGTGACAGCAGAACAAGAGGTGGAAGGACCAGGCAGAAAACAAAGTGAAAAGGTTCACTTGTATCAAAGGAGTTACTTAACCTGTCCCCAGGAAGAGACAGGAAGTTTGTGTCGGGCCTGAGAGAGCAAGCGCACGCTACGCTTCTCCCTCTTCTTCTGCACCACCAAATGCAGAGACGGCCGACATTCCGCTCAGTCCACTCAATGCACACTACGGTGCATATGTTTGGAGCACTCCCTCTGCAGGTTTGGGAAGTGGCTGCTGTCAATGAGAAAATGAACAGTACCTAGTGCTGGGCTCCACACACTAACCGGAAGAAGGTTGTCAAGTGCCCTGTAGGCTTTCAGGGATATTTCAAATTGCGCTTTCAGTTGGCTCAGCCCCAGGGCTTCTTAGATCCAATTTACTTCTGGACTTTTTCTACCTCTCTGAACACACAGATTGCAGGGATTCAGCCCGCTGAGCTATATCTTTTAGGAGCTGCCACCCCCTACTCTAGCCTTGCCTAAGCAGAAAGCACCTAGTACCCTCTTGCTCTTCTTCCAACTTCTGAAGGCTGGTGATGTGATCTTCAGATGCAGCAAGAAAACCTCAGAAGGATTTTCCACCAATGGCCTGAACAGTGGTGACAGCCTCTCTTTTGACCTTCATTACAGTATTTAAGCAGCAGGAAGCAGAAGACATCACAGTTCTACGGCTGGTTCTCTTCCCCTTTCCTGAAGCGGTAGAGATCACATCTGTAATTTCCCTAGCCTCCTGTTGGTCCAGGAATGTTGGCTCTGAATTGTAATTCAGCTACTTGCAGGGTAATGTCTAGGCTTCCCTCTAGCAAGCCGAACTAAATACGAATTCATTTGAGGATGATTTTTCAGGAGACAAGGAAGGAATTCCATGCAATTCAGAAAATACATGACAGTGCCTCCTCAAATAGTCACACCCTGTTAATTTAACTCAATTTTATTTGTCAGCTACCAGGCAGGAGGCCAGAGAAAATCAAAAGGATTAACTTAGAAGCAATGAGTGTGCCTTTTGGAAACATATGAAACACTTACCCCAACTTCTGGCGGGGGATCCTTATGTTCAGGTAGGACATTGGTTCGAACCTATGGAGAAAAACAAAACATTTTCTATATGACTTCGGGATAGAAATTCGTGCAGAAGCTTCACACAGGTGCTCGGTTTCAATTTCATTCATCTGGTGTCAATCCAGACTGTGTTAATCATTAATAAAGTTACCTGTGTACAACACCCGCTGCAGCACAGTGAAGCTGTATTACTATTTCTAAACTTCCTGATTTCTCTAAGGAGGCGGAGTGGCCTGGATCCTCACCCCCTCGCTTGCTTATCAAATACAGAGCTATATTGGATTTAGGCAGATTACCTTTAGTCTCCCAAAAACGCAATCTTCGTTCAACATTCAAGGGAAAGGAAAGATTTGGTGCAGGGAAAGTAATTCCGTGCGTGCTCAAAAAATATTTATTCTCTGAATGAGTGTCCAAACCCACACTCCTTATAGGATACCCCTCCCACTTGAAAATTCTGTGCCAAATTACCAGATGCCATCATTTGAATTCATTTGAAAAGTAATTTTCAACTGGGGGAAGGGGAATAGTGTAAAACAACCAGTCATCTGGGGAAGCTTTTCACATAAGTGTTCCAAGTGAAATGTCAACTCCTTAGGTAATCGGTAGACATACATCTTTTTTTTTTTTTTTTTTTTTTTTTTTTGAGACAGAGTCTCACTCTCTTGCCTGGGGCGAGTGCCATGGCGTCAGCCTAGCTCACAGCAACCTCAAACTCCTGGGCTCAAGCAATCCTACTGTCTCAGCCTCCCAAGTAGCTGGGACTACAGGCATGTGCCACCATGCCCGGCTAATTTTTTCTATATGTATTTTTAGCTGTCCAATTAATTTCTTTCTATTTTTGGTAGAGACGGGGTCTCGCTCTTGCTCAGGCTGGTCTCGAACTCCTGAGTTCAGAACAATCCGCCCGCCTTGGCCTCCCAGAGTGCTAGGATTACAGGCGTGAGCCACCGCGCCCGGCCTCGACATACATCTTCTACTCCGTGCTGATTCTCAACCCCGGCTGTGCATTAGAAGCACCTGGGGACCTTTTCCAACGCCTGGTGATCATCCTGCCCCCAAATATTCTGATTCTAATGCACAGCTACTGGTTCTACGATCGTCTTGAGAAAAAATGTTTCAAATGAAAAAGAAAACTATGATTATCTTTTTCACTTCAGGAAAAGGTAGTAAAAGCAAGAAAAAACATCAAACATAAATCTAGTATGTGTTAATTTGAAATAAAGATGAGATTAAATAAGTTAGACAAATACAGAGCAATATACAAGTACACCCTGTTTAACTGGAGAGCATCGGGGCGAGAACGGAGGAATCTGGGAATGGCAGCCCTGGAGCACTCAATGGACCAACATTTTAAGCGGTCATTTTAACAAAAACCCCTTCAGGGGCTTCAGCAGCAAATTATACTTGTCTTAAAATCCCTTCAGTCCTGACATACCTGACTAGACCAGGGCAATTCTCCCAGGTTGAAGGGATGCTTATAATATCCTAATAATGGCAAAAGACTTGAACCAGCCCCTAACGGTCTGCTAATCTTTATCATAATTTCCATTTCCTTGAAAAAAGCTTTGAGCCATAGTAAAATGTGCGTTTTAACTTCTACCTTAACTCTCTTTCTTTGTTTCTTTATGACAGATCTAGCACTATCTCTCTTGTACAATTTGTCAGTCATTATAACTTAAAATTGTTCATCAGAGTACAAAATAAATGACAGGAGAGAGCCCAACAGAGAAAACAACACAATTTTTAGAGCACAATCAACTCAGGATTGCATGACAGAGTGCTCACTAGCTAAGAGCATTCACAGTTTGGTAGCTTCATTAATGTTCTTTGGCCCAGATGTACCATTCAGTCTCATTATCTGAAAGTCATCAGCTGGCCTCAAAGGATGAAGATACCACATATAAATAGTAGGCTACAATAGACCATATAGTCTGTATGTATGTGGACTATATATACAGTGTATATAAATATGAATTCTCTCTCTCCATATACATACATATATGTGGTGTAATGGACTATACATATAGTGAATAAATATCCAAACATGCAACACATATACACATATGTGTATGCATATATACATTATTTTAAGAAAATATTTGACAGCCTAATAACGTTTTCCAAAATGATATGCTTGAATTTACAAAGTCTTAAAAACAGTCAGAAATTGGTAAGGGTCAACGTATATACAACTGTATGAAATATTTGGTTAGGATTATATATACATGTACATATATAAATATAAAACTATGTGATTTAATGTTGGACAAAAGTAGAAAAATTCTGACAAGTCCTGCACCATGGCCCATTAAACTAAATCTATATTAATTTTATAAGTAGAACACTTATTTCTCATAAATATGAATTAACTACAGAGGAAAAAGAAGGTTTTTTTAATCCCAAAGTTGTATACATGGAAGAAAAAAAAACTCCAAAGATATTCATGGTCTAGTTTGCCATATCCGGTGTATGTGTGTGCATGTGTGTGTATGTGTGAAGGAGAGAAAATGAGAGGCAGTGGGAGAAAAAATAAACTTCATTTTCACTTTATATAATACAAGTACATGTATGTCACATTTTCCTATATTGAGGCATGTTTACGCCAGTAGCAGAGCTCCTGATTTAGAAAAACTGAAAGACAATTCCAAATTCAATATTCTATAAAGTTAGATTTTAATTCTAAATTCTGTAAAGTTAGATTTTCCTACAAAACATCTATTTAATCAGTACATAAGTATAGTTCTAAAACTTTTATGTTTAAGGTCAATACTACTGAGGTTATGAGTTACATGAATAAACTAGTTCAGTCTGTGAGTGTCAGGAGAGGCTTCATAGAAGAGGTAGTCTGGGTTTTGAAGGATGAGTAAGAGTTTTAGGCAAGGAAGGATATGATAAAGCAAGCAGGGTATTACATAACAAGCACATGTTCTAGAGTTGTAAGAGATCAGTTGCGTTTAATAAAGAGTGAATATTCTGATGATGCTATTCAGGCTCTGCAAGGAAGTGGCTGGAGTTATATATGTTTGGGGGAATAGGTTGGGACCATTTGCTGTAGAGGGCTACCTATCATGTTAATAGAATTGAAGTTTGATTTTATGTATTTATTTATTCCAGCAACAGGAAATCAGAGAAGGCATTTGAATAGAGGATGACATGATCAGAGCCCCTTCAGTAATTCCAATTCTGCCTCTGAGTCAGCTCGGGAGAGTTATTTACCCTTCTCAAGCCACCTTTCAGCCTTTGTGTCAGTTATTTAACATGGGGTTAGCAACAGAGCCCACAGATTTGTGGTATTACATCCTTTTCAGCATGTGGAACAGCACCTAACCCAGAGGGGGAAGGAGAGAGGAAATGAGAGACAAAGAAAGGGAAGGAAGAACAGAGAAAATGAGGAGGGAAGAGAAGAATAAAAGGAAGGAGAAAAGAAAGAAGGAAGGGAAGACAGGAAGAAAGGGAGGAGGACAGAGAGACAGGGAGACAGGGAGGAAGGGAGGAATATGTCACTGAAAAATAATAAACTCTGAACAGATTTCAATAAGACCTCTTGATGAGGAGAGGATGAAGCAACGGCTGTCACTGTAGCATTTGGAATGTTCCAGTTCATGGACAATGTCATGCCTCCTGAGAATTACTAGCCTTCCTTAGGAATTCATTTTCCCTTTTTTGGTCTTATCAGCGGTTCTTCTCCCTATTTTTCTTCACTATCCCCCTCCCTGTCACTTTCAGGAACATAAGAATGTCTTCCTTACCACAAACTTAAAGTTCTTATAGCTTCCTTTTGTCTAGACTTTTATGATACCAAATAAAGCAAGGCAGAGCAATTGATAGCAGTGACTACGCAGAAGATCACATTCTATATTCTATCTTGGATATTTCTTAAGGCTCATTTAAAACGGATTTCCTTCTTTATCAGCCTGGGAAGTTCAAAATTTTACTAACTTAACTTTCCTTGAAAACAAAACCAAACCAAACCAGGTAATATATAGTGAGTTATACTCATTCTTTCATCAAAACCCTCTAGACTACTTCACAAACCTGAATTGTTCCCCAGCAAGAGGCTGCTTGGGCTCCTACTGCAGTGGCTGAATATAGTACTTTAATGCTCAAATTCGTGGAAGAAACACCCTTCAGATGAGTCAATCTTGTTACAAAGAGCACAGGTGTCGCAGTCCTGAAGGTGGGGATGGCTGCATTTTTTGTCAGCGAGTATCTGAGAATGAGGCAGTGGGGCCGCCTGACATGCTAGGACTTTGTTGGGGATCCAGACCAGGGAAGGAGAAAGGCCACGCTGCCCTGAGTCTGCACACGGGGCTGGTAGTGCCTGGACCTCATGCAAGTGCATCTCCTCTTGGTAGGTGAGGAAGGAGTAGCCTCTCACAGTCTCAGCTGGAAGGCAGAGGGAAAGGAGTTGGTTCTACCTAGGAACATCTCCAGGCAGGGAGACGGCCCAGATCCTCCTCCAAGTATATTGGCACATCTGGCAATGTCTCTGATAACGACTGTGGCATTAAAGCACATTCTTTTTTTTCCTAATACATAGGTTGCTCTGCTTTTCTATGTATCTCAAATTAGAATATATAATATCATCACATTTTCTTGTTCTGCTTGGAATGAGACACATAACAGCCTTAATATTCAAACATATGAAAACCTGACTGGGACGGAAATGTTTAGCTCCCTTCTATAATATGAATTTTCTGGAAGAAAGCTGCTCAGTCAGGATTACATATCCCAGGACCCCTTGCACCCAAGTGTAGCCATGTAACTAGTTCTTGCCAATGAAATGTGCGTGCAGGTGATGTTTGCTGTATCCAAGCTGGATTTTCCAGAAATGGATATAGTGTGCCTTCTCCAACGTCTCTTTCTTCTTCCAATGGCCAGAAGTAGAGGAGTCCAGTCCTTAGGTGATGGCAGAGATGCACCTGGGTCCCCAAATGACCACACAACAGAAAGACGTCTGCCGACCATCACTACTAGTATTAGACTATTAAATGCTTGTGTTAGTTTTCTACTGGTGTGCAATAAATCACCACAAACTTAGCTGCTTATAATAACATCCACTTATTCATTCGCAGTTCTGTAGGTCAGAAGTCCAGGCACGGTATGTCTGGGTTCTCCACTCAGGTCTCACGAGTCTGAAATCAAGGTGTCATCTGGCTGTGTCCTCATTGAGAGGCTTTGCTAGAGAAAGATGTGCTTCCAAGCTCCCTTAGGCTGTTCTCCGAATTCAGTTTCTTGCAGCTCCAGAACTGAGGTCCTCATTTTCTGGATGGTTCTCCCTGGGAGGCTGCTCTGAACTGCTAGAGGCCACACACCTGTATCCCTTGCCAGGTGGCCTCCTCCATCATCAGATCCAGCAACAGAGAATTTTCTTGGCATCGTTTCTTTCTTGAACTTCTGTTTTCAGGAAGAACCCGCTCTTTTTTTAAAGACTTGCCTGATTAGATCCAGTTTTCCTCTGATGATCTCCCTGTCTTATAATCAACTGAGCCATATAATATAACCTAATCATGGGAGTAAATGCCACCATCTCACAGTCCCGGGGACTATGCCGGGATATATACCATGGAGTGGTAATTTCAGGTGCCATCTTAGAATTCTGCCTACCACAGTGATCAAAAAACAAACTTCCCTTGTGCTAAGACACTGAAATTTGGTTGTTTACATTTGTTTTAGAAGCTAACATAATTTAGAACTACCATTTGTTTTAAATGAAATTTTGGATTTAGCATGTGGTTATGAGAAAATAAAGCAAAATGGCTACTACTAAATCTAAGTCACTATTTTAAGGCCAGCAAACATGCATTAAGCACTTATTACGATTCAGCCACTATTATAAGCACTGGCAATCTCAGAGCATAAGAGATTAAGAAGACAAGGTATTTTTTGCCCAGAGGCAATAGCAATGACATGGTAAGAATCAAAATATCTAAGAATAATGGCTAAGAATCTGCAACCGTCTAAAACCTTTCAGCTAGTCTTAGATAAAGATTTTTTAGGCCAGGTGCGGTAGCTCAAAACTGACTCAGGAGGCTGAGACAGGAGAATTTCTTGCGCCCAGGAGTTGGAGGCTGCAGTGAGCTAAGATTATGCCACTGCATTCTAGCCCAAACAACAGAACAAAACTCTTTCTCTCAAAAAAAAAAAAAAAAAAAGATTTTCCAATTGTGAATTTTTTGTTTTGCATGGAGAAAATGATACATGTGCAAACCTAAATGATTTAGACCATAGAATCTTACAGATAGAAGAAATCTTAGAGTTAACCTACAAAAAATTTACCTATACAATATGAAAATTTTATCTGAAATATCCCTGACAGGTACATTGAAAATTTCTTCTTGAACATGTTTAACTTCTAGTTTACTATCTCACAAATCAGTATTGTAGAGCTACTGTTACAAACTCACAAGCTCAAAGGCTCCAGGCAGGTTAAGTTAATGAAAGAAGTGGGCTGGGTGAGTGAGACCATAGGGATTGGAGACGACTCTGGCAAAATGCAAATCACATTCCCAGTCTATAAGGATTGGCAAATATCTAGTTTCAAATGCTTGAAAAAATCCTGAGAAGGATTCCATCAAATATCAACAATGGATAAATCTTAATTCTTTTGTAGATGGACTATTATTAGTATTTACTGATTTTTTTAACAGAAACATCCCTGCTTAATAAGGTAAGTGGGTCAAAGCAAGCACACTGCTATTTTACTAAAAACAACAACAAAAAAAGTGCTACCCTAAAACAGTTTTTTTAACCTTGACAACACATTAGAATCACCTGGAATATGTTTTTATTCCTGTGTTTGTTTTTAATGCCAATGCAAAGCCTCACCCTAGAAAAATTAAATCAGAATTTCTGAGGGGAGGACCGCAGCCATCAGTATTTTTTAAGGCTCATTTTCTACTTGATTCCAATGGGCAGCCAAAGTTTAAGAAGTACTGCTCTAAAATAAATGGGATTTTTTTTGGCAAGTGTGAGCCTCATAAACTAGCTCTAAATCCTATGAGAAGTCTCAAAAATATATTGTATAATGGTTAAGACTTGAAATAAAGCCCCCTTTGAAGAAGACACACAAAAAAGTTAACAGAATCTCAGAGCTGAATGGGATTGTAGTCATTTTTAGGCGATATTCCTAAACATCTTAACTTTAGAGTGCATGCTCACCACATGCTGCTGGTCTGCAGCTGCTCAGGAGCATGGTCTCCAGATCTTCCCCTAGGAGCTGGTAAGAACGGCAGGATCTCAAGCTTGCTTCAGACACACTGAACCAGTCTCCATTTTGATCAGGTTCCAAACTCATTTTTATGTATGTCAGTGTTTGAGAAGCTCTGGTTTAGAAGAATGCTCATGAGTGAAACGGGTCACTGATGAGAATGGTAGATATTCATTTGCACATAAACATGCCTGAAATAAGGAATGAGCTTTATTATTCTGATTATGAAGATATTTAGTATTTTTTCAAGGGTCAAACACCTGGAAAACTCCAGATAATATCTTCCAGCAGAGAGGGGCCCCTTTCCTTTGTGAGGCAAATGGTGGCTGGAGTGGGAGGAGGTTGTATTCTTCAGTCAAGTCAGAGATTGATCTGGGACAAAGCCAGGCTGGACTTTGGTTAAGACTCAGTGTTGTGGGCTGAATTGTGTTTCCCCAAAATTCACGCTGAAGTCCTAACTCCCAAGTACCTCAGAATGTGACTGTATTTGGAGACAGGGCCTTTAGAGAGGTGATTAAGCTAACATGAGCTTAGTAGTGTGGGGCCCTGCTTTGGGAAAACTCTCAAACGGTGCTTTCCTCTAAATTCCACATCAACACAACAATCATCAACACAGAAGAAGGTTTCTGTGACCAAACATGGGGGTTTTTCTCCATGCACCAAGCAGTGTATTCTCTACACTAGCTGGGTATTCTGTAATTCAATTTCTACACTATCTACTCAGAGATATGTCAGATCCCACAAGGTGAGGGCTAAGTGCCCCAAACTACCTTCCACCCTCAGAAACCAGTTGCAAGTCCAGATGTCTGGAACTTCTGGCTGTCTGAGCTCAAGTTGGGGGTCCCACGACCTCCTCCCTCTTTGAGATCCATTAATTTGCTGGAGCAGCTCACAAAACTCGGGGAAACACGATTACCAGTTTATTATAAAGGATACCACGCAGGACACACCTGAAGAGATGCGTAGGGCAAGGTATGGGGGAAGGGGTGCTGACCTTCCATGCCCTCCCAGGCGTGCTTCCCTCCAGGAACCTCCACGTGTCTGCCTATCAGGAAGCTCTCTAAACCTGTCCTCTTGGGTTTTTATGGACAACTGTCTGAAATGTGATTAGCCTTCAGGGTATGGGGCGGGACCCTCTCTGGAATAAGGGTCTTATGACCCACAGTCAGAAAGGTGGGGGATGCCAGAAAGATTCTGTTTCCTGACACCTACTCCCAAGGCCTAACATACCCAACATTATAACAAAAGACTGTAACAAGGGGTTTGGGAGGTATGAGCCAGGAACCGAGGAGGAACATCAACATATGTATATAACACCACAGTCCCTAATCCAATATAACTGGTGTCTATATAAGAAGAGGAAGAGACATCAGGAAAGCTCATGCCCAAGGGGAAGGCCTTGTGAAGCAGACAGCAAGAGGGTGGCCCTCTGCAAGCCAAAGAGGAGGGTCTCAGAGGAAGCCAACACTACTAGCACCTTGATCTTGGACTTCCAAACTCCAGAACTGTGATAAAACTGTTAGGTAGATAGCGAGAGATTCCGGGTCTCCTGGGAGGGATGAAAGTGGGCGCTGCTGTGATTCACCCCTGCAATGGGCTTTCAGAGGCTCATGGGACATCTGCATGTGCAGTAAGACTCAGGCCATGCAGCTCCCAACTGTCCAATCAAAGCAGTTCCACAGTGACGTCTGAGCCACTAGGGAGGTCCCGATCCGGGCATTATAAAACAAGATGTAGACCATAAGCAACCACTTTTCTGCCCTTCCTTTTGCTCTACCTTTGCTGAGACAATGGGTCCAGTAGTCCTCTGTGGCGTATGTACCCATGCTCTGGAAACCTATATCTTGCTCTCACCCTATAATCCTATTTTTCTCTCCTCAATAAATCTCATTTTCGTGCTTGCCTAACTTTGGTGCGTCTGGTCATTCTTCAGGCATAAGCGCATCAAAAACCAACATTTCAGACTAAAACCCGAAAAACAACTTTCTGTTGTTTAACCCACCCAGTCCAGGATATTTGTTATGGGCAGCCCCAGCCAACTAAGACACTCATTCTACCTGTGCTGATTGATGTGACCCCTCCAGGACTTTCAGCCAAGAACCTGGCTGGTCTTTGCTTCTCAGCCCCTACGGAGTGTAGGAGCTTCTCCGAGGTTTCAGTATAGCTCTTTAGCACTGTGCCCCACACAGCCTCAAATCTGACACATGTCTTTACAGGGAGACCAGTCATGAGTTTGAGTCCCCTTTGGTCTCCAAATCTGTCATTCCGGTGACACATGAAAACCAAAAACTCTTCTGAGTTCTCCCTCTGCCAGCTGCTGCCTTCTGTCTGGCAAAGCTTGTCACTCAGATTCTTGCTACAGGGAGTCTCTGCGAGTGCCCCCAGGTGAAAAACAGCTTTTTAGTTCCTCAGTGTCAACTCAGAACTCCCTCTAGGGCATCTCTTACCCGCTTTCACTTTCTCTCTCTGATTTCCTAAGCACCATGAAACTGTGGGAGTTTTCACTCTGGGTTTTATAAGCTTTTGGCCTGGTTCTTTAGCATCCTGGAAAGCGTGAGAATTCAGCAAGTCCCTTCTGAGAAAAAAATGGCATCATACTTAAGGCCCCTGAAGTCTCCATTTCTCACTTTATCCAACGCAACAACTGAAAGCTTTGCTGATTTCTCTTTCTCCAACCAGCCTGTTGGAGCAACCCTGTTTTTCCTATGCAAAGGCCTATTTCTCGGCCCACTCTCAGAGTCAGCAAATGCCCCTAGACAAAAAAACCATGGCTCGTGATAACTCAACATTGAAAGGTCCTCCTTTCTCTGGAAATGTAGTCTATCTAGTTGGTTTTGCTTCCAAAGCTTGACGGTGTTTTCAAACATGTGATTTTATAATCTGTCTGGTTTTTTCTTAGGTGTTGTCAGAGGGAGCATGGCTTGCCCTGCCTACCGCATCTACCCAAACTGACCTTCTTAATATCCAAAAGTTATTGGAAAGATAAGGAATCTCCCAAACATGTGGTTAAGGGATGAAAAATTATATTCAACAGAACATAGATAAATGTGATTGGAGAAGGAAAGAATGCCATTATATGTTGGTCTGTCTATTGAATTAAGTCTCTGACAAAACAGTTACAAATGCATAACTATAGGTGGTTCTTTTGGCAAAAGTAGAGTTTACCTGGAAGCCTAAACATCATCCAGAAATGATCCAACAATATTGAGTCTTTGACAGGCAAATGTGATCATCTTTCCAATGTTAAAGCATGCTATACCAAAGTATGTATACAAGGTCATTCTATAGACTTCTAAGTCAAAAAGAAATAATAGTTCAAATATAAGCACTCTTTCAGTTTGGATGCTCTAACCTAAGATGTTTTCCATTTCTCCAAGGCAGTGATGTTCACATCACAGCCCTCTAGTCACATGGGTCCCTTTATGTTTCATTGGTGGCTCTTTAACACTTCTAATTTCTCTATATGAATGTGCCATTATACCAGTGATACAGGAGTCATGTGGTTCTTTAGGTTAATGGTGACTGCAAATGTGGCTGCAGAGTCACGTAACTCTGAGTATCCCTGCCATTACCCACAGTTTATTCCATTTCCCTTTCCAACTATCACAGTTATCTATTACAGATAGGTGAAAGAATATTGAACAGAAAAATATCTATAGACATTCCCTTCCTTTGTCAGAGAGTTGCTGAAAGATACACATTCTACTGAAAATAAGAGATGCCAAGAACTGAGGTTTGGTTTTCATGGAAATCAAAGAGGTCTTGCTACAGCTGTTCTGAGAGTAAACCACTCAGCCCTACATGCTGTTTACTTCTGGATCTTCCCGAAAGGAACAGCAGAGGCTGGGAAACCAGCATTAAGCAGACCCCATTAGTTTTCTTGCACTATGCGTGTGAGCCAAGTCCTGTCCTGTGCACTCACCTAAAGCAAAAAGGACAAACTTCTAAAGAGCTGTACAATTCAAGACAGACAACAGATTTCCTTTAAGTGTTAAGAGACGCTTAGATATTTTTAAAATGGAAATCAAAAAAGCTCTTTGCACTGCAAAAACACAATCTAAAAGTGTGTTTTATAGGCACTAAAGACAATAACTGAGAACTTGCTAAACAACTATTCTTTATAAGCTGAGAATTCCATTCCTGCTGACTCCCAAAGCCTCAGGAGTATATAATTAACATATGAAATATATAGAGAGTTCAATTAAGATCTCATGTATTCTACATTAACAATTTGTTATCAGGTCAAACCTCCAGAACTGCCTCTATCTCCCTTCCTCTCCTTTTCTATCCCCTCACTATACAAAAATAATTATACCATTATTCTGAAAAGCAGAAAGCAGTATTAGGGCTGATCCATTATCCTCAGCACTAGACCTAGATGGAATATCTGCTATCCTGGAAACTTTGTACCCTAGAAAGAAATACTATAAAACATATAGTAGGTAAGCATGAATAACAGAAGCAAGGAAATAATAAGTACACTGAACATTTGGGTTCTTTCAGGGACACGTGTTAATATTTTGTTACGTGTATTATCTCATTTAATTCTTATAGTTCTGTTGTATTATTTTTGCTTTGCCCATTTTACAGATGAGAAAACTGGGCAAAAAATATTGGAAGTAATTGTCCAGGGTCATTTCTAACAACGTGCAAGTTGCAGATTAGACACTAAACAGTCTGCTTCCAAAGTCTGTGCCCCTTCCAAGGCAGTGTGCCTCTGCAGAGCCCAGACTGATGGTGACTTTAATTGTCTTCCCTAGGGCTGCTTAATGAGAGTTTTAAAACGCAGAAATCTATTAGCCTCAGGGAATAGAAACAGACACAATTTATCACAATGCCAGACTCAAAAACACCATCTTTAGGTATTAACAGCCCCCAATTAAGACCACAGTCATGAGTTAATGAACAAGCTATTAGACAGAAAACAGTAATATCAACAGAAGCACATGTCTATTAATCTGTTGCTCACTGGAAATCATTAGCCCCGACAATAGAAGGCTAAATAATTTCTAGGTAGCTTTAAAACAAAACCACTGTGATATTGCTAAGGATTCTAGATCATTTACAACCTGGACTTTGGTAACTGTAGTCAAAAGAAGATCATCATGCCCCCCACCAAAGCAATTTATTTATATAATCAACCTATGAAGTATATTGTTTAATGAATTGGAAAAAATAAAGGTACATAGGGACATGGAGTGGAGGGGCCTTCAATGTAGCTATCCAATGACATGTTCTGTTTGTCTCCAGGCAAAAATGGGATAACTGTAGCAGCTCTATTCTACCATTGCCATACTTTCTTTCTCTATGAAATTCTACCAAAGCATCTAATAGTTTGATCAATGGTTCTCGACATTGGCTGCATATTAGAATCCTTCAAAGATGCTTTAAAAAATGCTCATGCTATTACCAGAAGTTCAGCACCTGTCCCCAAGGTGCATCAGAAGAACGAGGAGAAGTGGTTTGAAGAGAAGGAAAGAGAGGTTTATTAATTTGCCAGCAAAATCAGGAGGTTGTCAGACTCCCATCTCAAAGTACCAACGTCCTCATTCTTTGCAGAAGTACAGAGCTCTTAAAGGTTCTAATTAATCCCATTTTTGGCTAAGACAATCTTATGACCTCCACTTGGATTCATCCTATCTTCTGGTAAGAAAATCTTGTGACCTCCACCCAGATGAATCCCTTCTTTGGCTAAGATGATCTCATTGGCCTCTGCCCAGACAATTCCCTTGAGCCATCTCCTGTGGTACAAAGAACAAAAGACACTCCCCTGCCCCTCTTGACCACTGGCCCAAGGCAGAGATGCAGGTCCTAGTTCTCCAAAAGGAGTGGGGGATGTCTTAGAGAGACATAAAACATTTTTGCTGTTTTTTCAAGCTATTTCTTCTGTTCCATATTCCTCCCTGTCAATATTGCCCTTCCATATTTATGGGAGGAGGGATGACTACTCTGTTACAATGGCAGAGCCCTACTTATTGGCATTCTTTTGATGGGGCTATTCTAATCACATGGATTTTTTTCCCACTGCTTTCCCTTTCTACTTAATCTTCAAAACAACCTTGTTAGAAAACCGAGGCTTAGGTTCAGACTCTTAACGTTCAACCTTCAAAACAAAACAAAACAAAAAAAACCCCCTCAAAGCTAAGCAACTTTCCCTCCCAGGTTCTGTGGCTACCGAGTGACGTATTTTGACTTGATCTGCTGTATTCCAAAACCAATGCCTTTAACCCACTCTGCCATGTAGCCTACAGCTTAAGGCCAAAATAATAGTACGAGTCCACTACACAAAAATCAGTGAAGGAAAGTTAAAGCAAAGTTCCCAGTTTCCCTGCAGCAAAAGGAATTGTGATCCTGGCATCCTAAACAGGAACTAGAGCCATGCCACTTCTCCAAGAAACAGTGTTATGCAGTGGCCCTGGTCCACTGCATGACTAATTCGGTATTGCCATAAAAGAGCAAAGTTATTAAATACAATGTTGTGAACTCTTCTGAGGAAGTGAATAAGGATATATAGCAATGTTTCTATAGGAAAAACGTATTTGAAGTTTCAAAAAATTGATTTTCAAAATTGAGAATGCACTTTCATTAAGTTGCGGGTTTGCTTTACTATAATAAACCAGATGCATACTGAACCCTGTGAGTCCATGTGGATAGCAGCTGAGACACAAAGTGCCCACATTTAAAACCATAGGTCAGCAGTTTTTAAGTGTGATGCAGTCAGAAGCTCTGCAAGGTCAAAACTATTTTCATAATAATACTCAAACACTTTTTTTCTTTTTCACTCTCATTCATTCACCAGTGCACAGTGGAATTTTCCAGAGACGACAAGACAGGTGATATCACAACAGATCGCCCATGAAAGCGGACATGACAATGCATGTCTCTCCTATTGATCAGACATTAAAGAGATTTGCAAAGATATAAAGCAATGCCACTTTCTTGGTACATTTTTTTTTTTTTGGTTTTCCAAAACACAATTTTGAAAAACATGCATTATTTAACATATATTTGGCTTATTATTTGTCATTTTAAATGAATTTTAAGGCCGGGCGCAGTGGCTCACACCTGTAATCCTAGCACTCTGGGAGGCCAAGGCGGGTGGATCATTTGAGCTCAGGTGTTCGAGACCCTGTCTCTACTAAACATAGAAAGAAATTATCTGGACAACTAAAGATATATATATAGAAAAAATTAGCCAGGCATGGTGGTGCATGCCTGTAGTCCCAGCTACTCAGGAGGCTGAGGCAGGAGGATTGCTTGACCCCAGGAGTTTGAGGTTGCTGTGAGCTAGGCTGACACCACAGCACTCTAGCCAAGAAAACAGAGCCAGACTCTGTCTCAAAAAAAAAAAAAAAAAAAAAGAATTTTAAAATTTTCAAGTTTTAATTCCTAATGTGGGAAATATCTGTAGTTACTATAACCCATATAAACAGAAGCTCTTCAGCATTCTTGATAAATTTTAAGAATGTCAAGGGGTCCTGAGAACAAAGATTTGAGAAATACTGCTATAGGTGGGCCTCAACATTGGGCCAATCTTACCCTTTCTAAGAAGGCTTCTGCCTCAGAGGTTCTGTCAGAGGTCAATGTGGTGTTCCCTACAAGCATCTGATAATCCAGCTACCCTGAACCACCATGGTTCCCTGAACTCTCCTTGCTCTCTCCTCCCTCTGTGCCTTTGCAAGTGCTGAGCTGTCCTTTTAAGTGCAAAGGATATGGTCATGAATCAGGAATAATCACTTCGTGGACTATATTCCAGCATTAGGAAGAGATAGAAAATATAAAAATGGATAAAGCGGGTAAAATATTTAAATAGGGTCATGAGATAAAGTGTAACTAGGTGGGAGCACTTTACCTACAGTGTGAGGGTGGGTTTCTCTGAGCAGGTGACTTTGCTTACGATCTGAATTATGAAGGAGCCAGCTCAGAGAAAAACAGAGAATAGTATCGTAGACCAAGGCAGCACCAAGTGCAAAGGCCCTGAGGCCGGAGGAGCTGGAACACCAAAGAGAAAGAAGTGGGAGGTCCGGTTGAAGAAAGGCAGGGCTCTAGTAACATGGAATTTATATTATAATTACAATGGGGAACTGTAGCCAAAACTTTGAGCCAAAAAGTGATGTGATCCTTTTCATGCTTTGCTTTAAAAACAGTGCTCCGATATGTGGGGACAGACTGCAAGAGGTCAAGAGTAGAAGGATAAGCAATGAGGAGTCATTTATAAATTAGAGTTCTATCACCCTTACTCTACTATTTAAACCACTACTCTCCTTTTTCTAGAGTCAGGATCAAGCTAGGTATGTAGGTTTTAGAAGAATAATATTTGGGTAGCCATGAGTTGTTTCCAAATATTTATAGAAAGCACTTTGATACTGACAGAGAAATAAAGTCGGTGTATAAATTCCCTCTAAGTATAATTACATTCATCTATGAGGATAATAACGCTCGACTGGTCACAAGGATATTTATGGATTAATAATTATTTAAATAAATTTGGTGCTAAATAATACATGTTGTACTGTCTACCTTGTAAATATTAAAGAATAGCACAGCTTTTGAAATCAAAGAAAATTCAGAAGAGGCACACTAACATAAAGTCTGAGGGAATTCAATTATCTGGAAAAAATTTATGAGCAAACTGAGTGATAATAACAAAATTATAATTACTAATGAAAGCCTTATGAATAAGATTGCTTATGGATGGATTCAGCCCTTCTGGAAGGCTCCTGTGGCAATAGTACATAGAAAATATATTCGTTGTTACTTTTCTGCATTTCAACTGTATCAGTAAGCAATGATTCAAAGATCCATGAATGGCAAATAATGATGCATGCATGAAAGAGCACAAAATGGAAAAACAGAGCCTTCACTTTTTAAACCAACCTCCTACTTTCTAGCACCAGAGGCCTATTAACAGGACTTCTGAAAAGCATCTTTCCATGTGGGCACAATTCTCCACATCATTTGGCCAGGACTAAAATGCATCTGGGGAAATCCATCTAATTCTTAAAGTTGTGAAACACTCTTCATCTGCACTCAAGCAGTAGCTGCCTGTGAGATGGGTCTTTAAATTTTTCTGTCTGTTTTACAAAGTATACTGGCAGTCAGAACCAGGGATACACACATACACACACAAACATATTCAATGAAGCAATTCGATTCCATCAAACTATAACTATTTAACAAATGCCAAAATATTCATATTCCCTTAAACCATTCAAAATCTTTTAAAATACATCTTCTCAGATGTTTAAGGACTTTAGAGTCCCAAGGAAACAACATTTGAAATCTAGAATGTTAACATTTAAAATTCTTAACAGGTGGAGTATCTTTGTTATTCATAATGTATATTTTATGCATAAAGTAGAGTTTCCGTATTCTTCTTGTCTCAGTGCTTAAAGAGTGGACTAAATTGGAGCTAATGGGTTCAGGCATTTTATTTATTTATTTAATTATCTATTAATTATAAGTCTCAACCTTGGCATGGAGGTCCAGGCCCTTTAGAGGAAACTATTTAAAACTAATGGCCAGATACGGTGGCTCACGCCAGTAATCCTAACACTCTGGGAGGCCAAAGCAGGAGGATCACTTGACCTCAAGGAGTTCAAGACCAGCTCTGAGCAAGAGCAAGACTAAAAATTGAAAAATTAGCTGGGCATGGTGGAGCAAGCCTGTAGTCCCAGCTACTCTGAAGGCTAAGGCACAAGGATCACTTGAGCCCAGGAGTCTGGGGTTGTATTTAGCTACAATGACCCCATGGTGACAGAGCGAAACTCTTTCTCAAAGAAAAAAAAAAACTAAACTAAACTAACTGCACTAAGCAATGTCCACTCACAGGGACAGGAGAAACAAGGAACATTTTCATAAATTTGTCCTATCAAAAGTTGTGCTTTTATATTTTCCACTTCCTAAAGTGATTTTTTCTTTGACGCTGTAAGGAAGAAACTTTAAAACCTTCTCAGGTAAGGGTCCTCCTGATTTGCACTGACCAGATGAAACCACAGGTGAAGGAGATTCAAGGGATTTAATCTAATTATGTGGAATGGGATTCTGGCTTTAAGAAGAGTGGTAAGCAGGTAATTATCTAACAATTTCTTAGAGGATGGGGATGGGATCAGCTATCACTTATGGTGTGTGCCAATTTCTGTGGTGTGCATACTCCCACCCAGGCCCATTTCCAGCTACTGACTTGGGATTACTGACCAAGGAGATGGAAAGAGATGTGTGGGATCAGCTCTCCAGGGAGCAGAGATGTTTGAGACCCTGATCTACATCAGATCTTGGAATACCGTGAGCCTGGCTGCAGGGAACACAGGCATCTATTCCAGAAAGAACTTAGTATACTGCTGTCAACTGAAGAAATGACAAGGTTCATAAATTTAGAAAGGAGAGCTTTATTTCTCATAAAGGGTGGCAGCCTGTAGGTGGCCATTCTGATAGACCAAGAAGCAGAGCCTCCAGTCAGAAGTTAAAAATACATACTTCAAAGGAATAGTACGGGGAACAGGAATTTATGCTGAGCGGGGTGGCTGATACATATTTAGCAAACTATAGGAGGAGTCATGAATAATTACGAAGGGAGAAACACAGGTGTGTGCAACTAAGCTCCAAGTCCCTTCATGGGGTCCATGTTCAGAAAGTGGTGGCCTTAGCATGATCCAAGGGTGGAGTTTTTGGCCCTCTGATGTCAAAAGGTGAAGCAGAGTACACAAAAACCCTCTCTGCACATACTCCATAGACTGGTTAGAACCACTCCATGGTTGCTGGTCTCTTATCAGGAAAGAGTGTTCAGCTGTAATGCCAAATCCACAAAAGGGCAGGAGCAGATCAGAATCATGAGATTGGTTTCTACACAGGCCTTAGGGAAGAAAGCTTGATGGCTGTTATCAAGGGAGGGGGTATAATGAGGTATTTCTGACCTCCTATCCCCTCATGGCTGAGAACTCAGTTTTAAGGTTTCTTGGGGGTCCCTTTAGCCACAATGAAGGGGTCCATTTAGTGGGGGGGGGCCTTAGAATTTAATTTTAGTTCACACTACAACTATATTCTAATCAATACTTTAATGATAAAATCACTTGTAGTATCACATGCCAGAGGATAAAAGACCATGTCTCTTAAACCAATGACTTTTTTCCTTTTCTTTTCTTTCCTTTTTTTTTTTTTAGAGACAGGCCCAGGCTGGAGTGCAACGGCACAATCATTGATTCATAGCTCACTGCGGCCTCAAATTCCTGGGCTCAAGCGAAACAACCCTCCTGCCTCGGCCTCCTTGGTAGCTAGGGCTACAGATGTGAGCCATCGTGCCCAGCCCTGAACCAATGATTTTAATTAGGCTTAAACTCAATAGAATGTGAGTATCTGTCTAGGAGGTGACCAGCACTACCTAGTCAATCAGATTCCCAGTAGTTGCTGAGGAATTCTTTTAAAACCAATGGAAACTTTGGCCATGGGAAAGAATCATACGCACACCAAGAATCTGGTTTACCAGAATTGGTCTCATGACATGTCTGGGCTCCAAGGTCAGTTTTAAGTGCCCTGGCAGCTAGTAGTGGATACTTCAAAATTTTCTCTATCTTTGGAGCTTATGATTGTCATCCTCATAGGCCACAGATCATGTCATGCATCAGTGTTTAGAAAAGTGCTCTTACAGAATGTACCACAAAGCTGGGAAAAAAACCTGAGGTTGTCAGTGCATCCTCTAGCCCATAAATAGGCTCATAACCAAGACTTCTAGATTAGAGTCTAAACTCGGAAAATCTTCCATTAAGGAATCTTAAAAATTTCCTCCAATTAAGTCAACAGAGGCTTAAGTGTATTAACAATGCAGAAGACATCTCCTTAAGAAAAGCTAATTTTTACTGCAGCTGTCTTGTATAACTTTAATTTTAAAGCTTATTCCAAACCATGCTACCTAATATGACAGTCTGGGCTTATACTACACCATGTTTCAGGGAACTCAGCTGAATGTGCTTAAAAAAAGGAAAGACATTTACAATAGTATAATGGGACTCTTTATTTATTTTTTTGAACTTTAAAAAAACTATGGCTAGACATTTAGTACAGGTTTTATAATAATTAGATCAGTAAGCTTCATGAACATATCAGTAGCCATGAAAAGAGCAATGGAACAGAAAAGTATTAAATGCTACTGAAGGAAATAAAAACATTCTACTCCACAATGTATTTCTTTGACATATTTTGAAATGGCTGTCAGATAGCCAGCAAATCAGGAGCAGCCTTGCAAAGCTGTCTTTTTTGGGGGAAAATTTGCATCTGTAGAGAATCTGCCTTGATGCAGCCAGGCCTTCCCTTGTCCAGATCTAGGAAAGATTAACTGAGAGTCTGACACCTTTAAAAGTCTGGAGAAACATTTACCATCTATTCTTTCTGAGAGTTGCTACCTGTGCTGTTTCATCTCCATAACAAGACAGTTTTGCTCTTCCCTCCCTCCCATAGCCTGTTTGGCCTCAACCCAAGCCCCCATTCTTCAGGATGGTATATAAGCTTCTGCACCCCATTGGGGGTGGGGTAGTCACTCTGTGGTGCTCCCTGTCTATACATGAACACATTTTGTATGCCTTTTCTCCAATTAATCTGCCTTTTGTGAGTTGATTTTTCAGTGAACCTTCGGAGGGCAAAGGGGAAGTTTTCTCCTTGGCCTCTATACATTTTTTAAAGCAAAAGAAAAATATTTCTTAATGACCTTGGGAAAAGAGTAGGTAAATTTATCAAATGGAAAGGAAAAGAAAAACATACATAGTAAGAAAGTAAAAAAAAAAAAAAAAAAAAAAAAAAAAAAAAAAAAAAAAAAAAAAAAAAAAAAAGAAAGAAAGAAAGAGCAAAAAGTCTTGGTCATATTCATCACCATCATGAAAATCCACATCAGAGTAGTTCTACCATTTATGAGCAAAGGGGTGTTGGGGCTAGACGACACCTTAGAAATAATTTAATCCAACAATTTTCATTTAAAGCTAAGAAAACTGAGGCTATTGGTGGTTAAATGACTGATCTCAAGTTTCACCATTAGTTCAAAACAGAACTGTGCCTAGTCAATGTTTTCTTTAGAAACTTCTAAAACCACAGACATGCACCCACGACGACAACCTGTGAAAACATCAAGGTAGATTACATGGAAGAACCCATCTAGGGTGCGTCCTGATCAGAGGTGCTGAGCTGGGGCTGTGAGGGGCTTGTCTGATTTGATTAACTGGGCCCATAGGTTTGTTCTCTCTGTTCCTGCTCCTCAAAATGAGATTGATAGATCTGCAAATCTGGAATCACTCGGGAGCTTGTTAGAAATGCAGACTCTTAGGTTCTGCCCCAGACTGCTGAATTACAGTCTGCATTTCACAAAATCCTCAGGGTGTCCTAAGTCTCTGAAACAATGGATGCATTCATTCAAAATGAACGAGAGTTGGCTACATGACCAAATCTTTCCTTTCTATCCTTTATTTCTCAAATTCTGTTTTGCAGAAATTAAGAAGACTGAAAAATGATATTAATAGTATATTTGGTTAAAATATATTAAACTTATTTTATGATGTTATAGCACAATAGATTTCTCATATATATAAATAAATATACATGTGTATAAAGGAAGGAAGACATACATAAACATCATATAATTCAAGAGCATAAGTTAATTGCATGATCTTATCTTTAGTGCAGGCGCTAAATTTGCCTATATTTTGTTTGTTTATTTTTGTAGTACAAAAGTATGTACTACATTTAGGCAGTTGTCCACTGCCTCTATTTTTTTCTCAACTTTATTGAGGTGTAATTGACTAATAAAAATTGAACATATTTATTATACATGATGTGATGTTTTGATATATGTATAAAGTGTGAAACAATTACCACAAACCAACTAATTAACCTATCCATCACCTCACATAGTTATTTTTTGTGTATGTGGTGAGAACATTTAAGATCTACTCTCTTAATAAAGTTGAAATATACAATATAGTATTGTTAGCTATATTCACCATGTTGCACATTATAACTTTATCCATCTTATAACCAAAAGTTTGTACCCTTTGAGCAACATCTCCCCGTTCCCCTCTTCTCCAGCCTCTGACAACTATCATTCTAATTCTACTATTTCTATGAGTCTGACTTTTTTAGATTCCACATAAAATTGAGATCATACAGTATTTGTCTTTCTCTGCCTGACTTATTTCACTTAGCATAATGTCCTCCAGCTTCATCCATGTTGTTGCAAATGGCAGAATTTCATTATATATTATATATGTATATAAATATATACATATATCTCATAGTTTCTTTATCCATTCATCCATGAAAGGACCTTTCCACATCTTGGGTATTGTGAATAATGCTACAATGAACACGGGCATGCAGATATCTCTTTAAGATACTGACTTTGTTTCCTTTGGCTATACACCCAAAATGGGATTGTTGGGTCATATGATAGTTCTATTTTTAATTTTTTGAGGGACTTTCATACTGTTTTCCATACTGGCTGTATCAATTTATATTTCCGATAAGAGTACACAGGGTTCCCTTTTCTCCACATCCTTGCCTATACTTATTTCTCGTCTTTTTGATAATGGCCATTTTAACAAGTGTGAGGTGATATCTCATTGTGTTTTTCATTTGCATTTCCCTGATGATTAGTGAAGCTGGATACCTTTTTCTGTACCTGTTAGCCATTTGCATGTCTTTTTTAATACATACATACATTTAAATGTCTCATCAAGTCCTCTGCCCTTTTTATTTATTTTTTTATCATTTTTTTGAATGTTGTCTGGGCTAGAGTGCAATAGTTATCATCATAGCTCACTGCAACCTCAAACTTCAGGGCTCAAGCGATCCTCCTGTCTCAGCCTTCAGAAGAGGTGGGACTACAGGCACGAGCACCAGGTCCCAGCAATTTTTCTATTTTTTATAGAGATGAAATCTCCCTCTGTTGCTTAGGCTAGTCTCAAACTCCTGGCCTGAAGTGATCCTCCTGCCCAGCCTCCTAAAGCGCTGGGATTACAGGCGTGAGCCACGCCCCCAGCCCCTCTGCCCCTTTTTAAACTGGATCATTTGTATTTTTGCCATTCAATTGTGAGTTCCTTACATATTTTGGACATTAACCCATTATCAGATATATGGTTTGCAAATATTTTCTCCAATTCCATAGGTTGCCTTTTCATTTTGTTGATGATGAATTGCCTTTAAATACCAAATGGATAAATTCTTTAGGCAGCAACCACACTGGTGGCAAACACTCCCCTGAAAACCAGCTAGAAATTTGGCCTTCTAGGACCTTCCAAGAATGAAGTCTATAACTCAGGAAGGCTGGCTAAAGCCCTGTCTGCTACTTCCTGAGAAAAAATGCAGGAAAAAAAAGGACAAATCTCTCTGAGGATCCACAAATTCCCAAAGCAGCTGAAGGAGTTATAAAAAGAAAGGCATTTCACCATTTCCATGGGAGCTTCTTCACTTCTCCCATTTTCTTTACTAATAGTGACTCAGATTAAACCTTTCAATAACAAAAACAAAAAAATCTCATGAACTGGTTCCTAACATTTATTTGGGGTACAGGATGCCTTTCTTCCCTCGCTGTAGCTCTGATTCTGTTATTTTTCTAGTCCAGACTACCTTGGGTTTACTTTTCACCAAATTCCCTCAATTATCCTATCGTTTAGAATTTAGCCATTAATACTAGCATCAGTTTTATTCCAAATAACCCAAACTTCCCATGTATACTTTAAAGATACGTTTGCTTTCCAAGTGCTGGAAGCAAAGAAATAATGGTACAAGTCTAATGGATACCTACTGCATATTCACATTTTCTGTTAAGCTACTCATGTTTAAATTCTCAAACACTAAAATGTAATCTGAAATTTAAAAACAGTGCCACTAAACACCCTAGGAGACAGAGTCAATCATCAAATAGCAGAACATGGAGAAAAGGAGAGTCAATTGACTTTTAAAAAGTGGTTGATCTATCACACGTATACAGTTTAATGAATAATTACAAAGCAATACCAGTGTGTAACCACTACCTGTGGAAAAAATGCAACTTGGCCGGTAACCTAGAAAATCCCCTTTTTAAGCCTTTCTACCAATCCAACCCCAACCTTTTCCATCAGAGCTAATCACTGTCCTTTTGGAATAATTTCCTTTCTTAGAGTATTACCACAAAAGAATGCCCTCCTAAACAGGAGAGTGTGCGTTTCCTTTTTGCCTACTTTTCCACTTTACATAAAACACATAAATACTGTATGCATTCCTTTGTCTTGCTTTCTTTACTCAACATCTTTTTGAGATGTATTCATGTTGCTGCATATACCTAAGTTTCATTTATTTTCATTGTCAGATAGCAATTTATTGTATGACTATACCATAATTTATTTATCCCTATTCCTCTTGATAGATATTTGGGTTACTTTCACGTATTGGCTGAAATGAACTGGAATGAACTGCTATGAAATTCTTGCACATGTGTAAATCACTTTCTAGGGTACAGGCCCAGGAGAATAACTGCTGGGTAGAGACCACATCTTCAACTGGACTAGAATGCTGAACTGTTTTTCACAGTGGTTATATTATTTACCCTTGAACCATACAAAAATTTTACATCCTTATCTATACTTGAAATTGTTAGACTTTTTAATTTTTTGCCAACTGTTGATAGGCAATTATACCTCATTGTAGCTTTAATTAACATTTCTCTGATTACTAATGAGGCTGATTCCCAAATGTCTACCAGCCATTTGAATTTTCTGTTTGAAATGCAGCTTTGGATCTTTTGTTCTTTTTTCTATAGTTATTTATCTTATTTCTGTTGATTTGTAGGGGTCCTTTATACATTTTATATATACAATGGATCTTAGTGCTTTGTGATTTTTTTGTGTGTTTTCACTCTTTTTATGGTGTCTTTTTCACCTATCTTAGATGTTCATAGTTGAAAGCATTATGACAAGGTGAGGGGAAAACGGAGTATATAATCATATACCTTTAAAAGACTAATTAATTCTTGAAAATGTATCCAATGTCATTATCTCCAATTTTGTGTTCTAGAAGTGATCTGCCAGCAGCTACATATCTGATTTCAACTATACTAACCCAGAATTTCTTATGTGTTACTTTGCAAATGCTTTTAAGAGTCACCGTATGTGTCTGAAACTTTCCCTTCCACAGAACCTAACAACTTGATACTGACCTATCACTAACAAATTGACTTTAAAAATCATGTGATTAAGTGCCACATGAGACTAGCCATCCAATTGTCCTAGTAGTTTAAAATTAAAGCCAACTTTTAAACAAAATAATGTAGCCTGCATATGGAAATCTGCTCATATGCCTTGACATAAGCCCAACTAAGGAGTGAGTTGGATTTCGTTTTTCCTGCTTTTCAAATTCAATTAAGCAGAGCTCTCAAAGCCTAAACTCCTCATAAATACTAAATACTTGCTATTTTATTATGATCATCACAAGCCATGACTGAGCTCTATGAACTACATCAAAGGGCTTCCTGACCCCCTGGCTTCCAGTTGGGTGTCCACAATGTGGTGGGCCCTGGTAAGAGAATATAGAGTTGGGGGGTGGGGGAAGGGAGGTCAGAACATACATGCCCTTCACTCTCTTCCTGCTGGGTAGCTTCTGGCCAGCTTTGTCGCTTGACCACGTTCGCCTTCTCTATTTGATTCACTCTTTCTGTTTTCTGGAAACTGATCCCTCCCTTCCCTCTTAAATCTAAGAATGATAATACCTGTACCATTATTAAACCAGGTTACTCCACTATTCTTTGTGGTTCTACTTTGCAAATAGTCCCTTTGTAAATAAACCCTCCTGGAATTATCCTAATTTGCGAGTGCCATCTGTTTGCTATTGGGACTCTGACTGATACAGACTTAATAGCCATGCTTGTGTGCAAAAAGAGAAGCAAAACAAAGCATTAAGGTAGATTACTGTAAGGGCTGCCTTCCTAGGCTCATATATAAAGCACACAGAAGCACGAGTACTCTTTTCTATAGAGCTCAGACAATAATCACAGAGCACAAAAATTATGTTAGGCCCTGGGAATATAATAAATAATGAAGAACAAAATTATTCTTCCCTTTGGAAGGATGGGTTCTTTTCACCAGAACTAGGTTGTAGACCCCAGTCATTGTCTGCCAGCTGAATAGCAACCAGGGGTCTGGTGGAAAACACCTCCCTCACTCAATTCTTAGCACCCTCTTATTAACTCATTCATTCTCACTACCACATTTTAAAACTGAAAGGGAACATTTTTAGCGTTGGAAAGTGAATTATGTTTCAAGTGCCCCAATAAATCCTGACTCTGAACTTTATTCAGAACTTTTCTCCCTTATTGTTTTTATCTCTCTCCCTAAAAAAAAAAAAAATAGGCAGTTTTGATGCTTATTCATCACTCATCTATTCCTCATTGTACAGGTCTTTCATTTTCTCATGCTTTGATACAGTATTAAAATTTTTTTAAAAGTCCTCTTATTTGTAGTTCATGCAAAACTAAAAAGCAATTATTAAACTGGATAAAAGGAACCAATTATATACTTAACAACATGAATAAATATACCTTAGAATTCTACAAAGAAATATTTTTATTTCTCAGCTACAAGACTGTCTTCTTAAGGAAAAGCTTCATTGTTTATATGCCAAACTAGGTTTATTTAATACCACAAAAAGCACGTCAAACGGAGAGAGATTACCAACAGGAAATACATAAGGTGTATCTGGTGAGGAGAACAGCAGTGGGGCCTTCCCCATCTGTTCATCTATAGCAAAGGTGGCCTAATTTCCACAGGAAAAAGTCAGGACAGCTTAGTTTGAGGATCTCTTACTCCCCAAGTTACCAGATGCTGTAGCAGGTAGCGGAGGCAACAGTGGAGATGAGAGTCAGCCACTATCTCCCCTCTCCTCCCCTCCGTCTGCTGATAGTCCCCTTTTTAAACAGGGTCCTTCTCTTCAGCCTGCCAGCAGGGAGGAGCCTCTGCCCTATACCTCCCCTCCATTAGCAATCGGTGATACGGCTAAGTAGGAAGCAATCTAAAGGCCCCTAAAGCAGGTACAAAATCATGGAGGAGTTTTTTCTAATAGGTCTTTAAGTAACATCTGGAGGAAAAGAGAACTGCAGCTATATTGTTTAATCTCACCTTCAGTTCTGAAAAAGGACCTAGACAGCTAAAACTTCATAACCACATCATCATACTCCAGGAACGTAAAGGGCAGTTCACAATGAATTTACCATTATTCTACTAGAGATCATGATGATTAAAAATAAGTTACACTTTTTAACAAAAAACACTACTCAGGTTCCACTGCATTTATACATCCATTATACAGTGAATATATAAATATACATATTGACTGGAATGGCACTGTCCTCTCTCCTTTCACCCCACTCAACACTTCAGCTAAAGCAAAAGTGAGTCTCCTAATGTCGTATTTGATGTCTAATTCAGCATTACACCAATTATTGTTTTTCTAAACAGATGTGGTACAACATATACATCTTTTATTTTTAGGGGTAAGTTAGGATGCAGAAGGTCCCCATATGGAAGAGTTATATCCCCTAAGCTATACTTTTAAAAACCTATCGAAGTACTACAGACATAATCTCATATAGTTGCAGTTTCCGCCATTTGTATTCTGTGGAGATGGAAAAATGCAGTAGTTAACACATGGGCATTTGCCAGCAACATTTATCTGTGAATCTTAGTAGCTGTGTGACCTTAGTTAATTTACTTAATGCAGCACACAGACCTTAGGGTCCCCACCCCACCCCACTCCCAGTGTTATTGTCTTATATAATTCCCTTGCCCTGAGAGTGGGCAGGACCTGTGATTTGCTTCTAACCTGGAATATGGCAAATGTGATAGGATGTTACTCTTGTGATAGATACATTACATGGCAAATTTGATGGGATGTCATCCTGTAGTTATATTCCATTATATAAGATTCTGTTTTAGCAGACTGACGCTAGAGGCCCTTCTGTGAACTTGATGTAGTAAGTGGCCATATTGGAGAAGTTTACATGGCAAGAAATTACAGGTGGCCTCTAGGATTTAAGATGACCTCAACTCAAAATCTAGACAAAAGGTGAGGCCCTCAGTCATATAGTCAAAAGGAACTGAATTCTGCCAACATCGGGAATGATCAAGGAAAAAGGTTCTTCCCCAAACCTCCAGATGAAAACACAGCCTGTCCAACAACTTGGCTGTACCCTTGTGAGGCCCTGGGCAGAGGACTCTGCTAAGGCCAAGTCCTGACCCAGGGAAACTATAATATAATAAATATACATTGTGTTAAGCTGCTAAATTTGTGGTAATTTATTATACATTTCTCTAATCCTCAGATTCCTTACATGTAAAATAAAAATGATAGAACCTCCCAGAGGAGTTGTGAGCATTTAAAGAGGATACTGTTTTCAATACACACAGCTCAAAACCCGGTTCATGGAAAAGGTGGTAGTAACATTGTTATAGAACAGTACTATACTGGAAAGTTAAATCTCAGAAGAGTAAATATAATTGCTTTAGAAAAAGGTGAGTTTTATTAATGTTAATTATGAAGATGCAATCAAATAGAGTACTGATTAATCCAGACAAAATTTAATTTTATTACATCTAAGTTTTAGAACAGTCCTAAGCAAAATTGAGAAATAAATTAGCCTCGAACACCTTCCCTTTATCCTTGCCAGCCCTTTCTTTGTCCTTCCCACAATCTCTCAGCTCTTGGGTACTCAGTTTCTCTTAGTGCTGTGTACGTTGAAGATCAGGGAATCATTTTCAAGTAGAGAATCTTTTTTATTCTATGAGGTTGTTAAAATTTATTTTTAAATCCAGTAATTTCTTATAATTGCTTGAGCCACACCAGAAACACAATTGTCTCTTCTGCCAGAATATAAGAATTGTTGCATGTTTTCACAAGGAGTTAAACTTACAGGGAAATATTTATAAGGATGTAAACATTTCCATAATATATAACGATTTCAAAATAGACTTCATACATTTTGTATAGAAAAATTTTGCCAAAAAAGCATTCATGTTCCTTAATAGCAGTTTGAACTATCTTGTTTACTGCCTTAATTTCTGAAACTGAGCTTTATTTATTACTCTCATTTTTATTTCAGATCATTTTAATTACCAATAAAAAGCAAGCACCAACACTGAATAGATTATTACTTGTGTGGTATTTTTAAAGTTAGAATAGTTAGTGGCCTCATTCCAAAAATTCTATAAACCATTTTTATAAGCAAATGCTATCATAAAGAAATTTGGATAGAAACTCTGTTAATAGTGGGGAAATGAAAAGCAAAGGGTGACTAGTACTTTCAGTGTGTCAGGTACAAATCAACATCATTAATTAAAAACTAAAATTTCATCCATCCCTCAATGTCATTATAAGAAGAATCAGCAGTAAAAAGATAAAAGATTCCATTTATATCCTGTCAGTTCAAATATGTGAATGGAAAATGTTTGAACATTAGCAGCAAGGAAGCTGATGTGAAACAATTCTGTGGTCTCCGTTGGTCTCAGTTGATTGACATGTAGCAAAGAGGATGTTTTCCAATACAACTATTTAAATAGGACCCACTGAAATTGACATTCTGACTGGTAAATGAATCGGGAATTTCAAGAACCAAGTAGACTATACAGCCCATTCTAAGAGGTGGATTTTGTATTTTGTAGTGAAAAAGATATTAATGTTCTAGAGATGAGGAAACAGATGGACACAGGACATTTATCCAATGGATTATATGACTATCCTTTGCTTGTGAGTTCACATAAATTTCTATACCTGTGAAAGCTTAAAAAACCCTAAGAGTTTGTAATAAATCAAACTAATGTTAGTTGATCTTTTGCTAAACTGGAGAATTGGAGTTTTGCCTGTTTTTTCTTTTTATATACATTCCATAATCAGAATTCCTAGCTAATCTGAAAGAAAAATGATCAATAGCTCCAAATCACCCCAAATGCCTTTTACAACTTTTATTTACCCTATATTCTGATATCTTTACCTCATCATCAACTGGAATGCTCATGAAGTACAATAGTTGGCTAATAGTGATATTTCAGTCACTAACTAAATAGAAATTTGATCAAATCCCTTAGTCTCTTTGGCCCTTTGTTTGTCTCTAGTAAAAGAGAGGAACTGTTTTCTTTACACTTTTCCTTCGTTTGGACACTCAGAAGCAATAACCTATCTGAAAGCACATTGAAAACAGTAACGTACTGTACAAATCCAACATAAAATTACTATAAATATTAATGTTATCAATTCTGGCCCACAAATAGCTCATTGAGTATCATTTTGCTAAGTAATAAGCTGAAATTTAATAACATGTATTATCAATGAGATTTCCTGTGCATTCGAGATGTCACCATTTAGCTACTTTTAGTATTGAGTATATTTTGGTTATCTAATAATGGCTATAAGTTAGTTTTAATCCATTCACACTATCAAAAATAGTCCCCAAAGTATAGCACGCATTTAAAGAGAAATAACCACAGAAGTAAGAGAAATCTTTGCACATGCGGAAGAGAGCATTAGTCTCTTTCACGGTAAAGTACTGTAGCCAGATGCAGGCTGTAAAACAAGGAAAGCTGGTGACATAAATATATTTTTTAAATAAAATTGTATATTATGTATGTATTTTCATATAAAGTGTGTTTAAAGGCCTTTTAGCCAAACCACAAGGGTAAGTAACTTAGAGGACAACATTATGATGGGAAATGTATGTGTGGTGAGTTTTCCTGTTTCCATCACACCTGTTCTCAAGCAGCTCAGCACAATCATAGAGTTCACAACCATATAGCTTCTACAAGGTGTCAATTTACATAAACGGGAAAAGATATCAGATGCAGTAATAAGATCAACTCCTTTTCTGCCTATACACCCATCGGTCATCCAAGAAACAAGGACATAACTTTGTTTGACAATATGATGAAGGCTCACCACTTAAAATACTGATAGTTTTTCTCTAAAATATAAAGGTATAAAATAATCCTTAATTTCCACTTTTTTTCCATTTTGTGTCATTCGGTTAGTACAAAACAATATTTTCTCTAGGTGAGTATTTTAAAATAACACATTGTTTTCTTGGTTGTCTATCATCTCATTTGATTTGCATAGAAGTGCTACATAAGCTCTCCTCGAATTACTCTAAGCTAACTTTGCCTAGTTCTGCTTATTTTTATGCAGTCTCAAATTTATAACCTAATAACACTGAAGTGCACCTAACTCATTCATATTTGGGAAAATATGCACAATAAAAAGATTTTTCAGAAGAATCTATGCATTACAAGGGCATAATAGTATTCTTCAGTGGAGAAGAGACATTATATAGCAGCAGATATATTAATAAATTCTATTACAAGATGCACAAAAGGTGACAGAACTCTAGACAAAGAAGGCATTTCTTGATGAAAAGAATCTATATTCGCTATCCGATAATTATTTCCTGATTTTAAAAAAAGTCATGGGGGAAAATAGTGATGAAAAATAAAGCATTTGAAAGACAGTGACCAAAAAAAAAACAGAGAAAAATGTAGACCATGCATTCAGAGAGACATGAAAGAAGGATTTCAAATTCCAGATGTGGATAAACATTGAGTTACATCACTCAATGTGCATGGCTTTTTGGACTGGGAATAGTACGCATGCACATAGGCACACACTTGGTGGGACATCAAAACCTGGGTAATGGCCACATTAATTAGAAAGGGTAGAATCTGAGCAGAGGTAGCCAATCAATTCATTTATTCAAGTCAAACTTAAATAGTTTAATTCCCATGAATTCCAACAGTCTTAATAGGGAAAAAACAGAACCACAGTAATTCTCATTGGACTTATTTTATCAATGATCAAAAGAACCAGAATAATCAAAGAAAACAGAGGATTTATGCTTACATGAATGGAGGACTCATACTTGTCCATTATATAATTACCAATACTCACCCTCTTCAGTGTATATATCTAGCCTATTACGTGAACCTTTGGGAAAATAGCTTATAGATTTTTTTTTTAATTATGTAATTGTGGCAGTTTGGATAAACTGTTTTTCATCTCAGCTATCCACCTCAGTTTGCTGATGTAAACAAACAGTTGCAAATCCTTCTCATTAAGTCATGCATTCATAGTCACAACAACAAGGAAATGGCATTGTAGAAAGGAACACAGAGCAGTAGAAGTAGCTCTAATTTATCACACATCATTATCATCATCTTATACGGTGCTGAGCTGGGCACTTGATTTAAATAGACATGGTCTCTGCAGCCTAGGAATTTATGAACTAAAACATCAACAACACATTCTCCTTCCTTTCCAAAAGGATCTGCCCTGTGGGCTTTGTAATTAAATCCAAGTAGAGCTCTAAGATAAACTGGTCATTAGCTTTATTTCATTTCACTTTTCTTCTTTTTGACTCTTGCCCTCTATCACTCCATAATTTAAAGAGACTTTGGGAAAAAGAAGGCTTAGAGAGGGAATCAAAATGGCAAAATATTTTCAAACATGCAATAACATGAAATAATAGAAGATGAAATTAGACTAAAAAAAATGACATATTGATAATGTGGAAAAGGATAAAAGTCTCTTTCATAAACCAAACTAGCACCCAAGTAAACAGGAAGTAAGAGATGTTATGTAGGTGAACAATGATAATGAAAATGTATAAATTATAGCCAAAAATAAAGAGGAATAAAGAATATTAAAAAAAAAAAAAAACAGAGGTTGGGAGCTGCTTAAACAAACTAAATTTTCCTAAATATAATTATGGCTCTAGCGACTCACCAAAATAGACCAAATTACACAAATAATTAAGTAACTCAAACCTATGTTATCTAGATAACTAAAATCAGAATCTTTCAACATTTGTACATAAAGGTGCAATACTGAGTAGCATAAAAGTGTTGAACAATGACATTCTAAGAGGTAGAGCAAGTTCCATGATGACAGAGGAGTTAAGGCTGGGTAGTGCTAGCCACACTTGACCCTAATCAATTTCATGGTTCAATTTCATGACTGACACACATTTTATAGGTAAAGATGCCAGGCTTACTGAAATTCTATAGTGTCTTTAATTTCCCATTTTACTTTGTGTAGATACAGCCCAGTCCTCCCTTATAAGAATGTTAAAACAACCTCTCTGTTAATTAATATGTTGTCCTGGAATGTCTAGATAACCAACCACACCTTTAAAATGATGAGAAAAACAATGTAGTCCTGATATTGGATTTCATTTGATTTCATCACATTTAATGCCATTCTACTGTAAGTTTATATAGCAAATATTTTTTTTCAAATTAACCCAGTGAGGCTTAAACAAAAGGTCAATGCCACTTTAATTTCAACTTTAATAGCTATACAACAAATGTCTATTTAATATCTACTATGTCCCAGCCACCGGAAGCAAAATTCTTCAACTAGTTGCTCAATAAGGATAACATAAGGAGAATCTTAAAGAGTCGGGGTCAGTATGAATTAGTTTTTTAGATGAAAGTGCTACATACATTCCAATTACCTGCTTATTATTTGGCTAGTGGTCTGGGGGCAAGGTACAGCCCTTATCATTATGAAGCACTTAAGTATTGCATCACAGCTGACATGCAAAATAAAGATTGGAAAAAGCCAAATAAATATTGATTTGAGCATCTGCCTTATGGCTCAAAAAATTCACAATGAAATCAATTTATTCATCCTTAGCTGAATTAGAAAAGACGCTACTATTTTCATTTAATTTCCAACTTGGAAATATCAAAATGAAAAATATTAAATGTCAATAAAGACATTATTTTAAACATCCTTTAATGAAACTATCTGAGCAAATAATTTCTATGTAAACTTTTCTCCCGCAACCTCTCTCTACATAACATGGTACAGAAGACTGAAAATAAAATATAAAAGCATTCATGAGATGGGGACAGATTGCAATAGGTGAATATTTTCTTCTAAAATTAGGTGGTTCAGTAAAGGGTGGTTCAGAAAAGAGTGATAAGCTCCCATAAAGGGTAGACATAGGGTCATGATGCTCCTACCTTAAGGTGACATATTCTCATTCTGTCACAACAATTTTCTGATGCCCTAAAGAGGTGAGGAGACAAGGAACTATAATTGTCACAAACATGACGGACCACGTAAACATGATAATCCATAGATTCTGCTACATAATTGTAAAAGAAAATTCATAGCTCCATTATGTGACTGCATAAACATCAGCACATTTTGATAAAATAAACATCAACCACAAAGATAAGCTATGAGCTCCATCTTGCGAATAGCATCCTTCCATCCTGAAACCTTTGCTTATGACATGGGGTGGGGTACACAGGGGCATAAGATTTGAACAGAGGGTACTGTAGAGTCCTCCCCTAACCCTGCTACTTCAAAGAGGTCACCCAGGAGCCTTTGTTTCCATCAGTCCCTAAGTCAGTCCCTCCATTATTAATTCTCTTGGCGGGAGAAAAGAAATGGGGCAACTTTTGCCATTTTAATGAAGTTTAAAGGCATTCCCCATTCAGTCACTTTAGTACTTGGTCTTGTTTGTTAAAATATTTTAGTTCTGGAATATTTTACCTTAGACAAAGAATCACTAACCAGGTTAATTCCTGAGCCTCAGTAGCAGCCCCCTCCTGCCCCTCCAATTCCTCCCCAACATCGATGATGACAAGGATGATGGAGACACTGGAAATCGTCGGCATGTGGGAGGCCCTTTCTATTTCCTCTTATCTTCATCCTCACAATTGTCAAGTGCAAATTAGAGACATAAGGAAGTAAAAGGACTTCTTTCTCAATAGGAGCGTAGTGACACATTAATCTAAAGTAACATTGCTCCAAGGCTGCAAACTAGAATCGGCTCAACTCAGAGCAATGATTGTCTAAAATGTCCCTAGTGAACAGTTTGAAGGAAGAGTCCTTCTCTCTACAGCCACATAAGGTTACCGGAGCAAAGCTTTATCTTTCATAAGACTCCCCAGATGTCAACTTCCATGAGTGCCTACTCCCGAGAGCTGTTCCGCTAGAGGGAAGAGTGATTTCAGGCACTTCACAGCCAGCTCAGCACAGGGAGCTGGAGGATGCTGCTATGGGAAGCTGGTATTTACAGCTCAGCCTTGCCAGCACCAATGAGGAACGATGCCGGAGCAGATGTTAGTTTTCTAGTGTTTTTACACTCCTTTAGGAAGAAAGATTTCTTGTTCCTCTTCCAAATTTCTATCTCATTTGGCTGTTTATTAGCTATTGCTACATACTCTGTTAAGTAGCCAAGATCGTCATGGCGACAGCCATTTATTTACAATCTGACTTAAAATAAATTAACTTGAGCCAATTAACGGCAATATATCTTAATTTAGATACTATATAAACTTTGACAAAGATAGGCCATTCTCAGCACAACTCTTTTTATTTCCTCCAGAGAACAAGAACAACTGATACACAAGACATAAGAGAAACATTGTGAATCACTTTCCAAATGAGGGGGGAAAAGAAAGAGAACGTAAAATGCAGGCTTTTTTTGTGTTGTCTGTTGGTACTCTCTTTGTAAGTTAAATTCTTGGGAAAAAAACATCTACTTTCTTATAGTAGCTTAGCACTAAATGTTCCTCTAAGAGAATGAAAGTCAAACCACTCGGCAAACAGTTTAAAACCGGAGAATGATTTGGACACGTGGACAATCTCATGGATCAGCTCTTGCAGTTTCTTGCAGTGGCATAAGAATATTTCACTGAAAATATAAAATATAGGCCCCTCCACATCAACAATTTATGAAAATAAAATATTTTATAAATATTCCTTTATAATGACAAGATACCCTTTGAAGCAGAAATTTTGTGAGAAAAAAAGGAAAAATATTAATCACTCTATCTGAATATAATATCAAGAATTGTCCTCCATAAAAGGCACATCTTTAGATACTTCCCCACCCCTCTGAGGAATCAAGGGTTCACAAAACACTTTTTTATTTTACAGCTATAGTTTGAAAAATACAAACAAACCAAGAAATTTATACTCAAGTAACTCCAGATCATCCTGAAATCAATACTGTCAGAGAAGTTACAAAAAAAAAAATCCATCATAATCACCACTATCTGATCACTGAGTGTCTGTGTATTCTCCTCCATGTAGCATAGAGATATAGGGTTTTTTAAAAAGATACTCCATTTGCTCTAAAAAAATCATTCTGTAGGAGACATTACTATCACCACAATCAAAGTTATCGTTTATGCTCTTAGATGCAATAATCCATAGAAAGAAAATTACCGTGAGATGTGAGGGTAAAGAACTTGGGTTTTATGTTGCTTTCCACTGTTAAAAACAGTCTGTGCTATTAGTTTTTCTCTGAGCATTTGGGGATATGATCTGTAACGTCACCTCAAGAACATACAGTAAGCCCTTACTTTATTTAAGCAAAATAATCAAAGTGGAATCATTGTCACATTCTCTGCTCAATAATTGGTATTCGTGTTTCAATTGCCATTTCTATAAGATAATTTAAAGATAAATCAGAGTATATAATGCATAGCCTTCACCATCTCTCTTCTTGGTGACCTTTCTTCCAAGTATATTCTTTGGAACAAAACAAACAAAAAACTAAAACCTAAATCAGTTTCTCTTATGCATCACCAATACTAACAAAATTCAAATTCTCACCACACTTCCCCTTACCCTAGGTTTACCTCATTCTGCATTAATGTTCTAATCCTTACTTTATTACAGCAGAATAAACAAATAAGTCATGACCCGTTGACCCTCAACCAGAGGAAGGCCTCGTGTGGTGTAAATATTAAGTACTCTGCTATAGGTAAGATATTTGGCAACAGGAAGTCATTTAAGAATATCTAAGCCATTATTATTTTTCAAGATTTAAAAAAGCAAAAATGTTAATGATTATAAAATTCTACTTTACTTTTTATCCCAAGTTGCAAAGCATTTTACACACAACTGTGCCAGTGACTCTCTTTCAACTCCAAACCCATTTGTCTATATTGTACTCTGCTTCGTGATGCTATGCCTGGGACTCTCAACACTATGTTTCTGTTCTATGTTAGGCTTTTTTTAACAAAGGGCCCCATATGCAAACTGAAAAGGCTGGAGAAGAAGAAACATTATCTTCCCATGGGCTAGCTGTCTGCCTGCTGTGCCTAAGAGCATCACTTGAGATGTTTTCTTTACACTAGGAGCAGCTGTCCCTTCCTGTAGCAGCAGCTGAAATGAGTTTGCAATACTTCTAACATTTGTAGCCCCTACTGCACGCCTTTCAGAGATACCAGAGCTAGCTTGCCTGTATTCCCTCTGCAGAATGAATCTTGGACCTACTGGACTTTTCCAAGCTCATCATCAGAGCTCTACTGGTCCTTTCCTCCAAGGTTCTAAGTTTTAATAATTCCAAGCTCTTCCCTTTGTTCCTCCTGCTCTAGAGATGGTAGCTGACTCCTACAGTTGCCACCTTTGTGATTATTTGGAGTTCTCTTCTAACCCTTTATCTCGTTAACAAGTGTGTTGTGCCTAGTTAAAAATTATTTACATTTAATATCCATATTCAAACCACTGGTGTGGTTTCTGTCTGCTGACTGAGCCTGATTGATTCAGTAACCCCACTGGGGGCAGTGAGGGCAAGCATTATTGCCCCCATCTCACAAAGGGTTAAGTGACATTTTTGTTAATCACTTGATTGGTAAGAGGAAAACCTAGAACTTGAACTCAGTTCTCAAAGTCTAATTCTAGCACGCTTTCCTTAGAAACTGCTTCCACTTATCATGTGAATAAAGTTCTTTTCATAGATACTCTACATAGTCAATGAAAAAACATAAGTACAAAGTAAATAAGGTGGCCCAGATGAACACGGCCAAAGTCAGATCTTTTGTGCGAAGCCCCAGGTTAATTTTCACATCGAGGTTCTTCAATTTCCAATAATGCCTAATAGTTTTAAGAGTTTAAGATGTAGTCTTATTCTTGTAGCATAATAAACAGTCATGATCCAGTAAATGTGAACACATTGAAAGAATGCCAAAACTGTTCTTGTGAGCTCATTATTTCCCATACAGTTTTAAAAGTGGAATTTAGAAAGCAAAAGTAAAAAACTAAATAAAATGTAGCTCTCTTTCACATTTGCTTGCTGCCAGATATTCTATAAATATAAAAGCAGGTCTTGGAAACCACTATTTAAAATAAAAATAATGAATATTTCCTGATGGGGTGTTCAGTAAAATTTTCCAGACATGAGCTTTCTTATTCTGGTTCGCCAAATAGTGTGGTTTTTCCCTCCTGTCTGCGCAGGGAATGTGTTTCTAAAGACTGCTTTGTGTTCCTGTAAATTACAGGAATTCCTTTACAGTACAACTGGAGGCCCAGGCAGCAAAGCCTAATCAAGTTGAAGAAAGCACCTCCAATACTTCCCAAATGGCTTTCTTCCACAATGGCAGCATTAAGACAACAAAAGAAAGTGAAAACAGAGGCTACAAAAACAATACATCAACTTTTGTTCTTCTTTCCTCATTTGTTTCTAAATTCTCGGGACGGAAACACAGGAAAATAGATTGAAAGTATGATTGCATCTATAGTAACTATGCTACATAAATATATTAAAATATATATTTCAGATGATATGAAAATTAAACTTGTAATTTTAAAGTAATATACATACATTACATTCCTACATTAGAAAATATGCCCAACTCATATGTCTGTATGTCTCGCCAAGAATTTAACAAAACTCACTTGCTACTTTAATAGGATCATACTTCAAATCCCTTTTGGTGGTTTATGGCACACCGCTAACAAGGACAAAGTACAAAATAAGAAAAGAAACAAAAGAAACTCTTCTACCTCTCTATTTACTTTTTGTTAATTAAACACCTGTGAAAGTGCAATCCCCCCATATTTAGAAGCCCAAGATTATCAGGATTTGCTATTGCAAAACTAATGGTAAATGACAGCATCCAAGTTGCCTCCGCTTGTTTCTGAATACAGCCTGCTGCACTAGAGGTACATCGCATAACAGTGATTCGCCATGTTATCCATGGAAGCTTTAGCTGATGACAAGTGGCCTATTCAGTCCTATTCAGTTACGAACACAGTCACTTAGAAATATAAGGTGTTTTCCCAGCTCACTACCCAGATAACTAAATCCCTATCACCTGACTTTGGGGATTTTCTGTACTTTCGATCATAGAAGCCCAATGTGCTACCATGGAGCACACATTAACAGGTGAAAAGTTACTAAATGTATTTTTAAAATGTCCATCATAAAAAAATCTATTTTCAATCTTTTATGAATGAGGTACAACTGTGAATATTCTACTTCCATCCTGTTAAAATTTCTAAAGGTAATGCATAGAGATCATGCTAATATACTAATCAGGAAATTGTCCAGATTTTGAAAACACTGAGATCCTTATAGTATGTGCTTTTTAAGTTGCAAGCATAAATATTAGCCTCTAGGGGGAACTCTAGGCTCTTCCCCTTAGATTTCCTAAAAGCTAAGTCAAGAAAAGAGGAGAAAATTCCACCCCGCTACAAGGGAATGATCTGACTGGTCAGATTCCAAGACATTGATTGGATTATGTTTTGTAGGACTGAAGCTTTCAGAGGGTTGAAAAGGTCAGCATAAGCAATTACTTCTCTCCTCATGCTCTTCATGCCTTCCGTGTGGCGACCAGACTAAATCACTGCCCTGGCAAACTCCTTTCCTCCTCTTTTCCCCCTCTCTCTCTGTACATATGCATGTATATACACATATCATATATATGCATGTACCACTGCACACAGGATTATCTGATTACTGCCTTTGCTCAGCCACCCATGTCCATGTCCTTGAAGGTAAATATTGTACAAAGGAATATTTGGCATTCCTGGTGTACCGGCCATGATATCAGAGTGCCTAATATCTTTCTTTGATTTCTAACAGTATGCAAGAACAGTATAGAGTTTGTTTATTTTAAAATTGCACTGAATAGCATCAACTAGCTTAGTGACTTTGGGCATATATCCTAGCTGTAGGAGTCCCACTTTTCTCACTATATGATTTCTGAAGTATTTTCTGACCTCAAAATTCTATGCATTGTTATCTTCACCAATTTTTTCCCAATGCTAAATGAAAGTTTCTTCAATACCTCTTGGCATTCTAAGTCATTTCTCCACTGTGTGATTTAATTGACATAATAATGCCCAAGGTCTCAGAGAAATACCTAAAACATCTAGCCAGCCAGCATATAAGAACTCAAGCATATGACCAGTCAGCTCCAGAGACCTCGAACACAACAGCCAAAACCACCTGAGCAGACAAATCTCAACAGCGAAGTCACAATTTGCCTTTTGCAGCGTGTGAAGAACCTTCTTGGAGCCTTGGGACCTGGGCTCAGCAACTGTGCACACTAACTTTTACACCTAGAAATTCAGTGGGTGCACAGCAACTTGCACAGATCATCTTCCTAACTATGCCAGCCGGTTTTCCTTCCACAACCATGTGGCAATTCAGACACAGGCTTGGATGAGCACAGCCCAATTGTGTGTAGGAAGAACAGAATTTTCACAGGAAAAGGAGAGTGGGAAGATTCTTGTTCCCTCACATACTTTAAGCTCTCATCCATTTCCATTCGGCATCTTTTATCTACCTTGGGCACTTAAGGAATAAACTGGCCAGAACAATTCAGGTAGAGGACAAAGAAAAAAATTAGAATCATTAATTCCAATTCTTCCAGAGAATTCAACTACCAAAATGAGCTGGTATTATGGAATTGGAACAAAGAGAATCTTAAATTGCATTTAACCCAATATCCTTACTTTACAAATTAGAAAACCGAAACTTAGAGATGTCCAATCTTTCACTGGAATGATCTTTATGTTGAGCGTATTTTAGATGCTATTACGTGTTCTACCATAAAGGAGAAAGGCGGATAGGAAAATTCTGCTTTTCCACACTCCAGACTTTAGGGAATCAAGCTAAATATATCTAACCGACATATGGCTACTGTATCAGTTACCTGTTTCTGCGTAACAATACAACCTAATACTTAGAGGCTTAACGATGATTTATTATTCTCCACAGTTCTGTGAGTTGACTGGGCAATTCTGCTTGTCTCACCTGGGCTCATTCCTAGGGCTCAGTCAATTAGTGACTCCAGTGGGTTTCTAAGATAACCTCACTCACATGCCTGGGGCTACAGGAGAATGGCTGGAATAGCTGTGACATCTGGAATTTCCTCTCTCCATACAATCTTTCATCTGGCTTTATACATGGTGCTGGAAATATTCCAAAAGGGCAAAAGTAAAAGCTGCAAGTCCTCTTAAAATAGAAGTTCAGAAGTCACATTATATCACTGTTGCATTCTCTCCATCAGAGCAAGTCACAAGGACAGACCAGATTGAAAGAGTAGGAAAACAGACTTCAAGCTTTATAGGAGGACCTGCAAAGAAATCTGTGGGCATATTTAATCTAATACATTCAGACAAAAGAGAAGTCAGGAGGTTGAATGAAATGCAGATTTGGTTTCTTTTCTTTTTTTTAATAGAATTAAATACTTAAGGATAGAAGTGACCCTAGAGGTCATTGACTTATTTTTTCAGATAATTCATTATTTTGAATTCTAGCAAACAGAAACCATGCCAATGCTATGCTTTCACACAATGTTGACATCATAACTGGTACTTACTAAACACACAATCATAGCAATGGGGACAGAAGTAAGCACAAGCGTGGTTCACAGAAACTAAAATAGATGTGGTCAGTTTATTTCTTAAGCACATATTCTTATCTATTATGAAAAGTCATGACCTTCTCAGCTGCGGAAAGCAATTACTTATGCACAGAGAATCTTCATATAACAACGCAAAGGAGATTCAAAACTTACCAGTTCCTGGCAAGACTAAAAACATCCAAGGCAGGCAGTGACTAATCATGCAAATTTTGTGAAGCAATGCAATTTATCAGAGCATG